>JAMKCH010019985.1:0-22391 GCA_023653785.1 Ophioderma brevispina | reverse complement strand
ATATATTGAATATTTCCTGTGCTAGAGCGACGTAATTCTAAAACCTGACTAAACCTAATTTGGAGAACTTCTCATTTTCCCTTTATATTCAAAGCTAAAGACAAGACGCATATCTAAATACTATTTTCTATGGCGAAACGATGAGATAAACATGTTTTAGAGTCAGATTGGAAACATTTGGGATTTATTGCTAACATGACCTTTACAATACACGAATCAAGATTTTGTATCTTATTAGTCCATAAGCCAGTTTATGTACGGGCCTTAAAATTACGAGTTTGTTGCCACCACCTGGTGATCAGTTTTCCAATATATCACCGTGAAGGGGGTGTTTCCCCCCCCTGACAAGAATTTTAGGTTATGTTTCCGCACCGAAAAAGTTGCACAATAGCGCGTACTGCCTATTTCAAAGGCCACCATTGTTTTATGAAAAACTGACTATGTATTTTCATTATAGAAGGAATTTATCAGACCTAAAGGAAAGTTTTACATTACTGAAGTGGGCTTAAACTTTAAGTGTCCAAATGGCCGCCGGTAGGAGGCAGTTTGTGTTAAATGTACTAAAATTGCCAGCTAGATTGGGGTAAGATGCGAGCAAGTATTTTGAGAGCTCCAAAAAGAGATTCAATGACATTTGTGTATTGCGGACATGATCTAACTCTGATGGCGGCGGTTATACCAGCTCCGGGGGAATAAATCAAGAAGAAAAACACCCCTGCACCCCTTTTTGGACATAATAAGAAACCATAACGAAAATATTGATAACATTTTCCCGCAATTTTCTCTCATATACTTCTGGATAAGTGCAGACCACTAACAACTTGTTGACTCTGGAAGGAAGCTGATCTAGGCAGTGAGAGAGAGAAGGAGCTGTGGTACAAGCCAAGAAACAAAGAGACCGCACTGTGATGTGCCTCAAAAAGAAAACTTAGGTCACCATATTTAACTTTTCTTCTACCATATAGACAATTGTTTCACTTCTTCATAAGATAGTTTTTATTTTTACTGGGAAACACCTATGACTCACTGGTAGTCCTTACTACAGTCCCACCCATTTATATATTATTGTATAAGATTGATCGAGCGGTTGTCTTCTATGAACTATTATAGTCAGTTTAACACGTTATATGGCCCAAATAGTAAGCAGCTATAGTAACGGCACGCTCTAGGACAAGTCAATACCCCACTTTAATATTTTGTACATATTGGAAATGCTTTAGGGCATATTAGAAATTGTGCTTAAATAACGTCGAATAGATGGGTAGGGCTGTTTCCTTCCTGATTTAAGTACCTAGAGCGAATATAATCACCGCCATCTTTAAAAACAAGCCTGTACGTAAATATAAATGCCATGAATTCTTTTTGGAGCTTCCCAAAATATCACCCAGGATCTTAGGTCAACGATTGTCATTTTTAAATGTTTTTCATTTAGAAAAATATACCTCCTTGTGGCGGCCCTATTGTACGCCTAGATGTTTAAGCCCCCTTCAGGAAATTAAAAAAACAAAAAAACTAAATAAATAAATTTCTATCTGTAATGATATTAAAATGGCGGTTGGTTTTACATAAAAACAATTGGATGCCATTTTGAAATGGGCAGGGCACGTTAACGTGCAGCTTGTAGGGGCGGAAAACATACCTAATCCTAGACAGGGGGACATCCCCTTTAAGGTGATATATGGGAAATTTAATCACTAATTGGGTGCAACGAACGGACAATATGATGATGGCAGCCTGGACATTCTACAATAATGAGGGGAAAACAACTAGATATGTATTCATATTATGTCTTCTTCTTGATTTGCTAGATGGAACACATTAGTATGGTATTTATACATGTACAAATAGAAATACTTAAAGAAGAATGCGTATGTTTGCTGCAATTTATACAACATAATAAAACGGTACGACAAAGGTTTCGTAAGGGTACATTAAATATTTTGACTAATGTATATGTTTTCCCAGTTGATTCGCACTCGTATGATTGATTCAATAACATACACGTTAGATGGTGAATCGCTTTGACAGGCCAACCCCAAGTTAATTATCTGTACATGATGTTCACCATCTAATAATGCTATACCCTAAAAATTGTGGTATATGACTTCAATAGGGCAAATTTAAGTTTACACAGGGGGGAAGGAAAAAGTTCTTTTAAATGTCCAAACATGTTGAAATATGCAGATGTACCATCTAATCATCAGGTTTTCAAAAACTGTATAGTTTGTGACATCTTAAGGACCATGGTTTGAGTTTCGGGCAAAAAAAATGAATTATAAATGGTAATAAAAAGGTCAATCTAATTTGTACAGGGGTCAAACATTAAAAAGTTAATCGGTTATATTTTAAAGTACTTGCAAAATATTGACTGCGGGTAAGAGGACTCCAATCTGTAATCTCAAGTCCGTTTTAAAAGGTTTTAGTGGCCGTTTCACAAGAAACAGAATTGATATAAGTGTTGATATTGACCTAAACATGTAGCAAATTTTAGTAAACAAATGTGCATTGGAATTTGAGAAAAAATGAACGATTGTGGGTTTAATCAAGGCGGGGCTTTAACTTATAAATATACCATATCCTTTTGACCCACAGTTATTTTTAAATATGCATGCATGGTGTGCAAACACACACTTGTTAAATGAAATGTATTTTTCGGTCACCGTAATGTTTAATAACTCGAATCTGCGAGAAGGAAAATACTAACAAAGTGTGTGATTTGACGGGAAAGCCCCGAGAATCTCAGATTAAAGAGCAAATGCCTTTGTTTTTATGGGATTTATGGCATGTTGCAAAAAAAGATTGTTTGTAGGGGAAAAGTTTCGGGGTAAAATTCCCCATGAAAATACAGGCAAAATGCCCGATTAAAATATGAAAATTCAGGCTTTGCGAGTAACTTCACGGTTTTCCGGTAGTTTCTTCTCCACAATTACGGATCCGTTAAAATTACGGTTCTTTTTACAGTACATTCTGTTTTGATTGTCCCGGACGTCCAAAGGTCAGAATACCCGACAAACACAATTAAATAAGCCTTGTGCACAAAATGATCGAATTTTATATAATAAAACAGACTGTAATGATTGTACAGTGTTTTGATCTCAAACTAAAACAAGTTGACTCAAATTTTCTAAGTTTACATTTTGGGAATTCCCATTTACCCTATTGTGCAAATCATCTATCAGGTGCGCATTGCACAAACAACAATAGGGGAATCCCCTGCTCTCTGATTATCATAAACAAAGTACTCTTCCCATGAGAATTCTTTTTCTCAAGTAAAATTGAAATCAATTTACTATCTTTAATCAGAAAAACATGGAGGAGGCCTATAACATTACGCACACCTTACTTAGACGGAGGTTTACACTTTTTACAATCATTATTGATTATTAGAAAGGTAATACAAAACACAAAAGTACACATCATTAATTATTATGTTAAAATAAGACACCAAACCAGAAGACAGAGAAGTCTTTCTTTTCTGGACCAACCTCTCCTCCCTGGCCGAATTATTAGTTAAATAGAATTTTTGGCTTAGCTACTGATTCTATACATACTCTGATTGCCTTCATATTTCTTTAAACCACTCTATAGCGCCATCTGTCGGTCAAGATCATGCTTTTAGGTTTCTAAACAACTATTACGCCAGCTATATGTCAATACACACCATGAAGCTTTGTGTTTCTAAACAACTCTTACTACCTTCGCGCTTTCTATTTTCGGGGAGGGTATAGACGGTCCCACAGTCTCGGCTCTTTGTCTTCGGATTTAGGGAACAGTGAACACATATAAAATCAAAAATTTATTTTATTTTATTATTTGGAGTATTTTTACAACAGTGACATTCACCAAATTGCAGTGCATATCAATGTACAAGTATATAAAAAATCGATTAAAGAAATTAAATTCATAAAAAATAGAGATAAATGGGCAAGATATATGCCCTGCATGGACCATAAACTCGATCTATCCTGAGTTGGTCCTATTTTTAGAAAACCGCGCACCCTCATACGAACCAACTTGCATGGATATTGGCAAAATTCAAAACACACTCGCATGGCTGACCAGATAGAATTTAGGTCTTCAGGACCAGTCGTTTATACCCGATCCTGAGAGGGTTATGGGGAGGGTTCGCCGTAGGCTCGTCGATTGTGGGGTTTATTGTTGTGGTATGTTGCGACAAGGGGTAAGATGCCACGAAAAGAATTCGTTAAATAAAATTGTAGATCTTTTGCTTTATTCTATACAAAATTAGTTCTAAAAATATATTTTTTTCCAATTTTCCATAAGCTTATCATTTGTAAACCTGAAACATTTTGAAAAGAAAACTTGATATAATTAAGCTTTTAGTTTCAATCCGCCCTTCAGACAAAACATTTAATATCGAAATACACCTTTTTAGCCAACCTTCGCTTAATCGGTTACTTGTTTGCCAATAATTAATTCAGAAACTATATAGCAGTTCAGTTTCCTATATTATTTAATGAAAGACCCAACGAAAATGAAACCAAATCAGAATCTCAAAAAATAAGAGTAAAATCTTTTTTTTTTCAGTAGTCACCACAACGAATAGCAGGACAAGCTTGTCTACTCACTCATTTCCTCCATATTACCAGTTACTTAAAAACCACTAAATGACCAAAACATTCTAACAACAATACAAAAGCCCTTGACTTAATTCCATTTAACTTCTTTTACCCCGAAGACATCCATTTTGGCCAACACAGAACAAAAAAGTCTTGTCCAATATTTCTTGACGCCGTTTCAAGTACGAGTTTCACTTTTCGCCTTTAAAACATTCGAACCCCCTATTTTCACCTTTTATCCTTTAATATCACATTAGTTGATTACATCTAAAAATATTCATAACATATAAAAATACAACAACTTGTCTTCAAAGCTGGCCCCACAACGCTAAAGAATAATTTAACAACAATGTTTTTTTTTAAAAATCATAACAACAAAGGAAAACATATTACAATACAACCGCGCCACAGCGACCGCGCCGAACACGGGCCGGTTCACAACACTAATACTTAACTTCTAAGCAAAATAACAACGTCAACAAGCCGGCAACCAACGACATTCAAAATCATCTCACTCTTTAAAAAAAAATTAAACCCCAAATGTAAACACCTCAATTGTGCCGCACCCCCCCCCCCCCCCCCCCCAACGACGACCGCGCCGAAAAAACTTCCCAATATCTTAATACACAAAATACTTTGAAATTCATACAGATTACAAATAACAACCAACCCAAAACAAAAACCATACCAAACTTGGGGGATAAAACCCCAGCCGGTGACCGCGTCTACGCCCCCCGTTTAAAAACTACCAACGTAAACCACGTCCACGCCGAAGAGCCAAACCCCCAAAACACAACCGCGGGCATGTGACCGCGCGACGACTGCAAACCGCCTAACCTAAACTACCAACTACCCCTCCAAACAATCAACCTATTCCAACACCAAATAAACCCGCAAAAGTCCGCTTCACACCAAGATCACGACACCAAAACCATTTAACCCTGCAACCATCGCATCTACGACCACACCCCAAAAAACGAAACAAAAAACCACTTGTTTTTTGTTTTTTTTTTTTGTTGTCCAAGACGAACAAAAAAACACCCTAATCTTCCACCGCGGAACTATGACCGCGCCGACCGCAACCCGCATAACCATACACCATCACCTATCCCTTCCACACACACAAAAAAAATAAACATACAACAACCACCGGTGCCCACCCCGAAATCAATAGAAAAACCGGCATCTTCGACCGCGGCACTTTGACCGAGCGGACCGCCAACTCACTAACCATAGAACCATCTCAACAATTAATACAAACACATACAACTTTCCGATTCTAACACCAACAGACCAAAAACCAATACCTTCAGAAATATCTTTACACACATCCATCTAAAAAACACAAGAATTATGCGGAAAAGAATTACCCTTCACACACAAATTCAACATAACAATACACCATATAGCTATCTCCCAAACACAAGCCATTATACACAAATAGCACCAACAGATACCCTTCCACGACCCCTCAAGACAAAAAAGACAAGATATCCAATTCATTGAGTACCACGAAAACCATCGCACAAACTCCTTTACATACACCCAAACTCAAAGAAACAAAACTAACACTGTCACCCCTGCGAAGCGTTATTCAGGAATTTACTCCTCGAATCGGTTGATATAAAGGATCAACAAGCCACGTATAACAATGGGTTGTTACAACTGTTTTCAGTAAAACTTGTAGAGCTATACCATTTCTCTTGGAGTTGTTTATAGATGGCTTTAATCATCATCATCGTCATAATCATCTCTCATATCAGCCTCTCCTCATCATCATATCGGGGTAAAGAGCGAATTGGCTAAGAGGTAAAGATCTCGCCTACCAAGCAGGAATTTCGCGGTTTGAGAGCAAGTCTGCCATTTGGAAATTCGGCTATTTTTCATTTGAAATGTTAAGCCCACCCTATGTATATATAAAGGCGTAACCGATATGAAACTTATTTAACATGTTAACAATTTTAATTTTTTTCTAGTTAACGTGTCTTCTAAATTTTATTTATTGGAATATTACACTTATGAAATCAATATTAAGTGTTAAACACAAAATAAGGCACTTTGTAGCGCGGAAAGCACACTGTCCTCGTCGTCGTCGTCGTCGGGACCTCCAGCCGTCATCATCATCATCAGCAGCAGCAGCATCATCATCATCATCATCTCTCCACATGAACTCCACTACTGTTTAATTCAGGCCTATATTCAGTAATACCAATGCAGAAGGTTGCGCCATGAATATTTTGGAGTTCTTGTTTACATTGAGTAATCATGTGTAAATTATTGGCTCCTGTAACATAATGGAAGTTTATTGATTATTGAGTTTTGACATTTATTTTTTCAAATGTAGTTATAACATTCCACTATTAAGGAGAGACTTTTCCTGGTCTATATGGACGACTTGAGCTCAATTATGCTACGAGTACATTTTTATTGACCACTCCCTAAGCTGACCGCTTGATTTCATTTTCCATGGCAATGACGTTAAGCCAATATGTGGATTTATAGCATTCTGAAATTTGTGTATAGCTGTCGTACATTAGACGTTTGAGAGGAAAATGGAAAATTAGATGGATTAGTTTTTCACTTTGCAGACACAATCTTAGCCAAAAGGTTGGACATCGATTCTTTTGCCCCCACCCGATTATTGCCGTATTTCTCTTAAAGAGATATATAGGAAATCTGTCAACTTGGGTTGGGAGCTTGGAGCATTCTCTAGCCATACACCCCTCCCTATCCCCACCAATCAATGTTGGGTTTTGTAGGGGGCAAGAACAACATTCAGGAGGATCGGGTTCAACATTGTCCAGGGGGAGAGGGGGAATTGAAGTTGGCCTATAAAGTGTTCCAACACTTTTGGCTAAGATTGTAGGCTTTAGGTATGTTCGCATTGTAAGGTTCTCTTGCAAATTATTTTTTTAAATGCCGAACCTAAGACAGTTCTTTCAAAAACCTTTTCATAAATTCAAAGATTGCATGAAAAACACTGAAACTGTGATTTTAGCATTATCGACTTCACGAAACCCATTTTAAAAGAGGGGAAACCCAATAACTATTTCAATATTCCGGGTTATAAATATTGAGTATACGCACAGAATTGTCGGGAGAAAATGGTGGCGTGTGCCCTGTTTATTGAAAATGAATGTAACAATGCAAAAATGTGTAGTCGAAATGTTTATAGAGCACAATACTGGTATCGATAACTTTATAGCCGATATTGATCCTGTTCTTAATAACTAAATACATGAAAAAAAGCAAGTCTACATTTTGGGCGATTTCAAATTGATCTTCTAAAAAAGTCGATACCATAAGCCCACCCACGATTATCTTGACCTCATTTACTCCTATTTCCTTAATGCCTACTAATATTAAAAACCACAAGAATTCTGAGACTCATGCTACAATTATTGGAAATGATTTTGACGAATCATGAAACTATTATTAAAATCAACGATCGTGGTTACCGACTACCTGATCATATTGCCAAACCATTCTAAAAAACTTCACAATAATTAACCATCATGCCGCTGATAAGACGAAGAGGGTTATCTATAAAGAGAATTCACAATAATACCCAATATTTCGAAATTTAAAAACAGGTTAAGCAGATTGAATGCAGGAAATTTTCGATAGCAATAGGCAGAGGTAGCTTAGTAATACATTTATTGAAACTTTAATACACTGTATAATGATGTGTTCACTAAAAAAGTGTACTGTAAACAAAAAAGAAAAGAACCGAATCCACCCTGGATTACAAGGTTTATTAGAAAGTATCAATAAGAAAAAACCATTGTATAAACAATACGTACATCGCCAAGTATATCAGACTTCAAAAATTTAAAAACATCAGAAATAAGTGAAATGCTTATTTGTAAAGCAAAGAGGAAAAACTAATATGAAACTAAGTGGAAAACGATAAATGTATTCTTGGTCGAGGGAAAAAACAATCTATGCAGAGCAAGTTCAAGGATTGACAGAGGCAACCTTTTTCACATAATCTGTTAGATATTTCTAATCATTTCAATGATTTTCTTGGAAATAGTGGTTCCAAAGCTTGCATCCAAAAAAAAATACGGGTAAAAACTATTTGATTACCTCAAAGATTCAAAAACATTGTTAGATGTACATGAAATCAATTGTTGAAAGGGATATTACTAAGAATAATTGAGAAATTCAAATCAAAACAAGAGTGATGGTAATGATAACATGGTAATTATAATAAAGACAGTGCAAAGAATAGTTACTCCGTTACAAGAATATTTTAATCTATAATCGACCTGGGGTCGTTACTGAAAAGCTTAAAATAGCTAAGGTAATACCAATTTATAAGAAACAGATGTTGATTTGTCTCAAACTTATCGCCCAGTGTCTCTTTTACAATGCCTGTTCGAAAAATACTAGAAAGACTGTATGTGATAGCTTGTATAACTATATAAATACCCATGAAATCCTTAATGATACACAATTTGGTTTTCGGTCCATTCATTCTACCTATATGGCCAATATTGAATTGGTGGATAAAATAAATACTGCAGTGGAAAGAAATGAAACAACGTTGGTATATTTTAGATTGATCGAAAGCTTCGATACCATCACGATCACAATATACTTCTTAGTAAATTAGATCATTATGGATTTCGTGGTATTGTACAGAATGGTTTAGAAATTGACTTAGTATAGAAAACAATACGTTTCTTATAAGTTAGTACGATCGATTAAAAATATCGTTTGTGGTGTTCCGCAAGTATAGATATTGGGTCCACTTCTAATAATATGTAAAAATCAATCAAATAGAAATATTTATTTAAAGAACAAATAAAAAAAATAAAAAAAATACCACAATTCTCTACTCGCATGAAAACATCGATAGTACTGTAATAAGTGTTGTGAATTGTGAATTGTAAATGAAGTAAGCAAGGGTTCAAAGCAAAAACAAAATTATCAGTTAACACAAAGCAAAAACTAATTACATGGTATTGGATACGCCGAAACATGCCGTCAGTGAAGTAAAACCAGATTTGGAATGCAAATTAGATAAGCCCTATTGGAACGGCGTTTGTAAAACACGGAATAGCCTAAATCGCTTACTTCACTTAATTCTCCCTACCCACTACCCTCCATTATGGAATTGGTCAATGGCGCGAAAACAGGACCTCCCTGGCGTAAGTAAAAATAATTCCTCCGAGTACAGTGGATCCACTGTGTGGGCTGAATATGGAGACTGCACGGATTTACACATGGCGGAATTGTGTATTTTTCTTATTGATAAAATTCTACTAAAAATAAAAAAAGATAAAAGAATAGGCAGTGAAGCTCAAACGCATTTAATGAGACCGAGATCTAATTAGTCTATGACTGAGTCTGATCATTCAGCTCAGCTGAGTTTCACCCAATTCCACTTCAGTTGCAAAATTGTTGGTCACCCGTGACGTCATTTGACCCCCTAACTCTATGACGGACTAAGTTGTGACTAAACCGGAATAAAGCCCCCGGTAGGCCTATTGATGTGAATGGTATGTTTGTTAAACGTCGGACATTGACATCACTTGGGTGGTGGCGAAAACCAAGACATTGTCAATTATGCTTTGTTGAATGTGTATATTTTGTCTTGCCTTTTCACCCGGCATCTTGACATGAGGACGGCATGAACACTTAACCAGCTGCCTCGACCCCTCATCTGCCTCAAATGACTGCCAATACCCGCGGTATAGGCGCACATAGCCATTCAGCCCGCCATTCATAAAACTTTTCTGTGCTGGAGACTAATCAAACTAATAAATGAGATGACTCCGTGCCATGGACATATAAGAGGAAGAGTGGAATAGCGTGATTATGGAATAGTCTAAGCCCGTAACCGGCTTTCTCTCACACTCAGCGCGGCCGTGGTGGTTGTTGCGCAAGCACCGCGAGTCGTCATTGTTGGTGCGCAAGAACACGCATAATAAGAAATCTGTGCGCACGCGTTATGTTATCAGGGTGGCATTTCCCAGTGTTCCATTGTCTGATCGGCCGATTTTTCTGCAATAATTATGCGAAATCCAATCGATGGAAGAAACCAGCATCTAAAAAGATTCCGGCTTCCTAATGCACAAAAAGTCTCCCGATGACCAATGTTAATTTTGCCTTAGGAAAAAGAGTTATTTGAGTCCGAGTGACAGCATGTGGCATCAGTTGTTATTGTTGTTTTCACTCGCTAAAAGTTATACGAAAGTAAAATACCGCGTGCTCATAAAATAGGCATTAAGATTTTCCAAAATAAGACGATACGTAAACCAAAATATGGTGGTGCCAAAAACTATGATAATGAAGTGCGTATGCCATTATAATACTTTGTGGGCACCGCGACTTTGGTTACGCTGTTCGGGAGAATCTTGGGTCTGGGTTATATTAAGTTCATGCTCCGTGAGGCTGGGACCGAGACTAATGATTAACCTAGAGCAAAGCATAGCGCCATGCGCGAACCGGAAATTTTGAGATCCCGGAAGTAGTTGTTTTGAAACTTAAACAAAAAAAAAGTCTACTGCTCTGCCGGACAAAATATCGCCAAAATTATTATTGTTTGAAGCACAATCGAACAGGAAGTAGGGTGAAAAATAGGAAACATACAGGTTATACGCTGTGTTGTCAAATTTAGGTACCACGGCGAAGTTGTGTGAAATAAAACAGAGAAGAAATGTTTTTTATACCATGGAGTACAGTGAAAAAATGTGTAGGAAAAAAAGTGCAAAATTTGCTTCAATTTTCAACAGAAAATCGCAAATCCAAAGCCATTTTTGGAAATTTGGGCTTCAAAATTATAGACTACAATGCTGCTATTGTGCTTAAACGTAACCCTCGTGCACCAGTAAGCTGCATTTTTAAAAGAAGTTTGGATCAAAAATTTGATGTGGCGATTCGCCAGCCATTGTAAAGTGCACACGGCCCGCTCACGTGTTGATATGGAAACTGCCTGTTCATTCCGGCCATCTCCCGATATCTACTGCTGATGAGGGAAGAAAACTGACTTCGAGGCATTCGTGTACATATCAAAAAGGGGAATCATCAAAAAGCCCAGTTTGGCTAACGGGTTGGCGAATGTCTAAATTAGGCCAATAATTAGCCTCAACTTCAAGTAATTAAAACGTTACTTTTAAAGCATGTAGGATTCTAGTTGCGATGGACGAGAGCGCGTGTCGGGCCGCCGAGCGCCGGAGCGCCGGGTCATGACAGCGGAGGGCCTGGACTGGAGAACCCCGAGTTCAGCCTGCGCGATTACTAGGAGCTGTATTCTCATGTAACGCTCTAGAGCGTATGAAACTCGAGTACAGCCAGCACACCGACAGTATAGCTAGCACATCATACACTAGTTTACTCCTTTCCACAGGGGAATACTAGTCACCACGGGTGCGACCCGATTTGAGCCAGGCGCTCAATCTTGTTGTGAAGTCTATCCGAGGTTAGAGGGCGCGGCAAGAGGCGCGCGCCCCCGCCGCGTGCTTTAACTAGGAGTCTTGTGGTGGTAACAGCTGGTCCCTACGCGTGGGATCGGTCTGCGTATTACGGATCGCCTGGTACGCTGCGCGGCGGCTGTGGCTGGGCACCGCTGACCGGCCGACTTGACAAGTAATAGCCCGGGGCCGGGCTGAAGCCCATAATGTAGTGCCCAGTTAGAGTAACTCGAACTAGGATTGCCCCACAGTGATCAGGTGCAAGTAATAAAGTGGAGTATGGTGTTAAACCATTCAAATCTTGGTGTTGCCAGTCAACCCTGGGGTCACATAAACGGCCACATCCAACCAATACCACTCAGGGCTAATTATTGAACAGAAGTCTAGCTGATGCAACTAGCTAGTAGGTTGTAGTATCAGTGTATACTCAGCTAACATTTAGGGCTGATGTACTACTAGTCTAGGTCGCTTAGTGTAAAACGTGCAAGCGAGAAGCGCTAGTGAAATTCAGCAGCCTTAACAGATAAATGCATGCGCATGTTTATTTTGTTGAGGGTGCCAAATTCAGCCTCACCAGAATGTTTTTCCGTTGAGGCTGCCAATTTCACTATAGCGTTTGCGCTTTTCACGTTTTCACCACTGAAAGCCGACGAGGAGGATGCTACTAGATAGGGCATCAAGCGCATGCTAGGCTCACACCCAGGGCTAATGTACTAGCTAGGCTAGTGCATGATGTTACTATAGTGCATTAGCTTCCATGAATAAGGGACTTCACACAAAAAATTCAGGATTTCTTGTACGGCATCCCTTAGCTCGTATTTAAAGCTTTCAGCCACACGTGATATAGCACTTACGTGCTGAACGAGAAGCTCAATAAAACTAAATGGCAGCATCAGTGCATGACTAGCCTAGCCATGAATCTGGGGTAATGTCCCAGCCTATAGGCTGAGTCAAAAAAGGCCTAGTACATAATAGGTTGCTAGTCAACGTTCATAATCATTAAAAAAAAGAGTTTGTATCAGAAATTAAAAAGGGGTTCGTAGTAATAAATCTAAAAAAGGGGTTCGCTAGTCATTGAAAAGGGTTCGCTAGTCAAAAATTGAAAAGGGTGACTCATCATAAATTTTAAAGTTAACCATAAATCGATTGTTTTTTCTGTTCGCACAAGTCAAGTAATACACCCTTTTCGTGTGGTGTGATGGACGGGCAGAAATTCAGTGTTTCCAGCACCGCCTTTAATTATAATCAGGGATCCTCGATTCTGATAGCAAAACCCCTCCTTTTATGATGGAATACACAATTGAGCATTAACATTACACTTTAGCTTAATAACAATTACCGGTACACAAAACTGTGCAAAAATTTGAAATGCCGCCTTCTTAAAAAGCGGCGTATTGCTTTGAGGAATTTTGGAATTTGCTGAATGAATTGCCTGTGTGCACTTTAAAGGAACAAGCCCATGGCAACTTTGTTTTAGCATGCTGTAACCCATGCTGCTTTCAAGTTTGCAGTAACAAGCAAGAATATATAAGGATTTTAATGAAAAAGTTGAACTTTTGTGTGTGTCAAAAGTTTTCACTTTTGCCGGCCCCACATATGCCAAAACAGTCACAGTTGGGAAAAAGGTCCACTTTTGCAAAGTTATCCCTCCAGAAATTCTAATTGGGGCCTTGTTGAAAAGGACAAAAATCACCTCTGGATTCCAAACTTCTTTTCGTTGACCTCTGCACTGGTTATGTGTTGCATGGATAAAACACAAAAAATGAAGATTTTTATATACTAGTGGGCCTAATGTGCAAGTCTTGCTCTTCTCCGAGGATAGTTTGACCAGATTGTAGTGTTAATCTTGCACAAGGTATGGCCTACTTAGTAAGTTTTTGTAGGGGGTGTTTGTACAGAATTCTGATTGCACTGGCATTTTAAAGAACTTTTTGGGGGATTGGGGCATGCCACAAGACTCGGGGCACTAAACTAAAAAGCCCAAATGATTTAAATCCAGAGTAGTACCTTTTTTAAAATGCCAAAGTTTGTTGTTTGTGCACTTTGAGTGATTTAATGATTTAAAAAAAAACTAGTATTTGTGCTCAGGAAATTACATTTTACTTGATTCTGTGCTGTGGTTCAGACACATCAACCCAACTGAAATAAACAAAATGAGCTTGCCTATTTGCAGTATACTTGTTGTGTAAGTCATGTAAATGTCTGTGAATAGGAGCTCTGCTGATTAGCATTTTCTTTTCAGTTTTGGTGTTTTCCAATATTAAAACTATGGAAAGCTATAGAACCCTATGCTGTTTTGTACTGTTTCAGTTAATTTACTTGTTACATCTTTAGAATGGCTTATTTACGTACGCTCACAAAATTCAGATGCCAATTTAAATTTGCTTGCTTGGTTTTGAAATTTAGTTGTTGTTACAAGTGATTATAGAAAAAAGAAAAGGACAACCACACTGAATAGGTTCCACATTTTTAACCAATGACTCTGTTTAATTTCCCGTTTTTTTCGGCAAAGGATAAATTGAAAGAACTCAGTTGCAGATTCAGTCATGGCGTGACTTCTCCAAATTCTCTGCAATCTGCTCAATTATGTTATCCTTTTCTCTCAATTTGATGTGGGTTTTGTATGTGCAATCTGTTGCACAAGTAGACAGACAATCACAGACAAACTTAGTTGACACATCTTCATTCTTCATTAATTTTGTGCCACATCACAAATTTGTATTACGCAACGAAGCCCAAACGACCCATACCGACCCAAATAAACACATGAGGTTCAGGGAGCGGAGCTAACTAGTCCCTGACGGGGTCCAGGAAGAGCCCCAGTGTTGATCCGGGGGGAAAATGCATGTGTTTTTTCTTTTTTCATGTTGTTTGGTGCAATTTGATCCTTATGTCCACTATTTCTCCATTTTTAGACCCACGGGCTGCTTGCACTCCCGCACCCAGCTGGCTACGTGCATGTAAAGTGTGCCAAACAATTTTGTTGTGATTGTAGATTGTGCTTAATGATGCAGAACTGACTATGAAAAGGTTGATGTAGTATCATTTCCAAAATATTCATGATTAGCCTGAACAAGTGGGCATATCCACTGTGTAAAAATAGTAATCGTGACTATTACCAAAAACATGTGAAAAAGTAAAGGGGCAGTGATCCACAACTTTGTTCCCCCCACACTTAATTTAAAAAAGTTGAAATTTTTATATCATCGAAATGTTAGTTCTATTAATCCATGTGAGGCCTAACCGAGGCATTCAGTTGTATCTGAAGAAATGGCAAATTTTGTATTTTCTGTCTGTTAAACGGACAGACAATTTACAGCACAGTGGCCAATTGGGACCACGGCAAACAAGGATGTCATACAAAACTGCAAGATCACAATCAACTAAATAGCTTTTATCAAACAATGTCTAATTAAAAACATGACTAGAACAGGAAGTGCTGGGAATCATGGAATGCACATTTAACATCGATGGATGATTATAGCTAGGCTGATGCTACTTAGCTGTGGTTAGTCTTTATTTAGGAAAAAACTGCAATTTCCTCACTGTTTTCATGATTTATGTATTTTTACACATTAGACATGTCCACCTTAATAGAGTATTGTGCGTATATTAAAAAACATGTAAAAAAAGTGCATGGTGTGTTGTCAGGCTTTGAAATTACCATTTAAGATTTACATCTTTAACAATTACATGCACATTGCACAGTGTGAAAGTACATGCACAGGCTGGTGTAAACATGCTACTAACATTCGTTTCAGACTTGGGTACGTTTAGGCTTTTGGACAGTCATCTCAAATAACTTTATTATTTCAACATACAATAAATTCTATGAAAAAAGCTAAATGTGTGAAGATTCTATAGAATCACAAATTTTTAATTTCATGAACATGCCACATTGCATGCAGGTACAAAAAAATTACTTGCACAGAGATAAAGATGACATGAACCTGGGTAATTCGCCGCCGTGTGTTGGATGCCAGGCTTTATGGCTTAAAAGGTGTTGTCGGTGACTGTTTTGGTGATTCAATTTCCACATTTGGTATTTAGGCTAACAGCCAGAGCTACTAGGCATAGAACTGATGCTTCAGCCTAAGGGGGTCTTTCCCAAGTTCAGGTTTGCCAGTCTAAGGTTAGTCAGAATCGAAAAAAGGTTGGCTAGTCATATTAAAAAAGGGTTTGCTCAAGTCATATAAAAAATCCCAGTTCCATAGGGGTTAGGGTTAGGGTTAAATGGAAATTTATGGACTAGCTAACCACTCTTTCAAATTATTGACGAGCGAAAACCCCTTTTTTTAATTTAGGCCCTATGACTAGCATTTTTTCATTAATTGAACTCTATGACTATTGACTAGCGAACATTGACTAGGGATTTTTTCACCCAGCCTAAGCTAGGATAGGTATTAACCCTAGTGTGTGTTGGGTGCTGTTAGGCTTAGTATGCACCAAGCTACTATACCATACTAGCTATAGTGCATTATCTTCCAACGTCAGCGACGTCAGTGCGATATCCATTGCCTGAAGCATTCAATATGAGCTGTGAATGAAACAGTACGCCGAACACACATTAAGCAGGCACACAAGGAAAACCTGCCTGATTTTGTTGACGTCACTAGTCATGGAAAGTAAAATGCACTATAGCAACTAGTGCATCATGCATCAGCCAATGCTAGTACATTAGCCCTGAGATATGAGGCCTAGTTCTGTGCACTGATGCAGTGATGCTACTATAAACCTTTACCAGCCTCATCCATAACAATTAGCCTAGGAGCACTGCACATGCCCCTAGGTTAAAAATACTAATGAGTAGCATCAGCCTAGCTTCTAACCATAATTAAGCCACTGAGTATGGGGGGTGTGGGGGATGTTTGTGACCCCGACACAAATGACCCTGACGAATTTAGCACTTTAGGCCCTATTTATGCACTTTATTACGTAGAATTTATCAGGGTCCATGGGTGGTCACAAAATGGCCACACCAGTGGGTGTGGCTGTTTAGTGCCCGGGTTGACTGGGGACCCCATGGCAAGGAATCATGGATTCGCCATACCGCAGGGGGGGTGTGAGGACCCCCCAAGCATTCCCACAAAAAATCCACTTTTTGACTCATTTTTTTCATAATTAAGGTCCAAAATTTTAAGAATTTGACAAAAAAGATCACATTAGTGATCGATGTTCAAAAAGTTTAAAAAAACTGACATTTAGGGGGTTAGGTCCCTGGTTAGTCTACTTTTACCGAAAAGGGTCCACCTTTTCGAGGTTCAGCACCCCCCCAAAATATAAATCCTGCGTATGTCAAAGAATATGTTGTTAATGGGGTATACTATGGTTAATGTTACTATTGCACATGAAGATTCATTGAATGAATAGAATCTACAGGCTTTAAACTTAGAAGTTTTCCTAAGAATAAAAGTTAGTAGCATGCCATGATTTAATAGACCAACGCTAGTCATGAGCTGCCTTGGCCTTACACAACTCATGCTGACATGTCCAAACTTTGATTTGTCCAAGAATGCCCTCGAAATCCATGCATCAGGTACACTTCGTCAATCAGCAGTAGAAGCATGCGTAGGAGGACCGAGGCTTCGTCGTCGGTAGTAAACTGCTCACCGTGATGAACAAGAGTTTTCATATCCACACGGCACGGGTTATAGCACGTCGCGTGAGCATTACAAGTCGGGCGGAAAGGACATCATCAAAATTTTGATCCAGAAATTCTCTTTAAAAAAATTGCAGGTACGTTGCACGGAGGTTTACGTTTAAGAAAACAATAGAAGCATTGCCAAGTCTATTATGTTGAAGCCCAAATTTTTCAAAATGGCTTTGACAGTTTGCGATTCTCGGTTGAAAATTGAAGGCGAAAAATTTTGCACTTTTTGACACATTGTTTCAAACGATACTACATGGTATAAAATAAATTTCTTTTCTTGTATTGCACACAATTTAGCCGGGTACACTAAATTTTGCACACAGATGTAACATGTATTTTCTATTTCACCTTATCTCAGTTCGATCTTGCTTTCAAACATGAATTTAATTGTTGATATTTTCGGCTAATAGCAGTAGAGCTTCCTTTGCTTGTTTACGTGCTTCAAAACAGCCACTTCCGGGATCTCGAAATTCCCCGTTCGCGCATGCGCTATGAGTTTGCCTCCACACGGTAGACTAATGATGAGATTTCTGCCCAGAAGTGTTAGGGAGAATTGTGTTGATCAACATATCGCACGGGACATTTTTGCTCTGTAAGTTCACAAAATTTCAACAAGAAATTTTTCGGGGACAAACACACCAAAAATTTTTGAATTTTAAAATATTTGTTTTTAGTTAATGTGTGGTATACAAAGAGTCAACTAAATATTCTGTCAATAAATAACATCAAAACAGGGAAAAATTAGCGAAGTAGGCGAATTAGGCGCTTCCGTGTTTTTACAAAACCCGATATTGGAAAGAGTGTGAAATTATACCCAAATTTCTAGGTGTCGTAATAGATGAAAACCTCTACCTGGAAACATCATATCGATTGCGTTTCCAAAACTTGTCGAGAATAATTAGTGCATTGAACAAAACTAAAACATGTTTATTACGGGATAGTGTATTCCATACTCTCATTTTACTTGTCATTTTGCCTTATCTCAATTATGGAATACTCTTATGGGGAAATACTTGTGGTGTCTATTTAAACATAAACTTTGCAAACTCCAAAAATGGGCGATTAGAACAATTTTACCCAGTCATTGCAGAAGCCATCCCAACCTTTATGCAAAACACAATATTCTGATTTTTGACGGACAGGTATCTCTCGAAACTACGGTGTGGTTTATGTCAATATTCAAGAAATGAATTGCCTAAAACTTTGATAAAAACTATTTATAAAAAACGCTCTGACATCCACGACTATCAGACAAGACATGAAAATGATCTCAAGTTAACTAAGAACAAAAGACTTTTGCGACCAAGATTCGTACAAACTGCCCCATTCTTTGGAAGTTCGTTAGAAAAATAAAATAAAACAATCTAAGTTCATAAAACATTTCCGTTTCAGCTTAAACAACAATTTCTAGCAAAATATAATGACGTGTTCTAACTATGAATTATTTGTTCCCGAGCACCGTCCTTTGTCTTGTCCATAAACTTGTATGATTTCTTTGTAAATGTGTATATGATTTTGAAAATTTTGTGTGTATGTCCAGGGTAACGTCCTTGTCGGGTCATTATTGGCCTTTGGACTTATCCTCCATATTGCAATTATGATATTAGTATGTTTCTATATTTTTGATTGATTGATCTGGAAAAATGGTTTCAACTGATTGCAGAAGGACTCTTCAAGAATGCCTACAAGTATCAATATAAGTTTATTGCAAAAAAATGAATATTAACGCACTTTGCAGCGGCTGTCTGTGGTAATCATGGCTAAATACACTTCACACACAACAAATCGTCATGACTAGATAGTCTATGATAACAGAAATAAAAGTTGAGGGGACTATCTTAGTCATGATCATCAGGAAAACTAGGGTGGGGCCGCAGCGGATACGATGCGGAATAAGCAAATTAGAATCAGTACAAAACAGCACTATTGAAAATCTTTACCTTGATGTTAGTCATAAATTATATTTATATTATATGCACATGTTTCCTTGACTAATTTCCATTCATGGTTAAAATCTGATGATGCTTTGAAGCGGTGATTTCTTAACCGTTAAAAATCTCAATTTAAAATAGCAGTCGCCCCATAGTCAGGGATCAGCCAGTGGATTTTCCCAGTTATTTCTTTAGAATAGGCAAGAGCATGCTTATTTTCGCTGCTTACCAATAAAATTAAGAACATACACCGGAAGTCCATGGAAGTGGGAGACGGACGTGTGTAGCTTCAAGTTTTCGGTCACTGTGCCCTTTTAGGGCCAAACATTTCACAGATGTAAGCATGAAAGCTGTGCCATCGTTTGTGTTTTTAACATCGAGCTTATGGGATGCTTAAGAATCAAAGTTTTCATATATGCACAGATTTCGTGTCATCGAGGACTGTAAGTATACCAAAATTCTTGACTTTGTGACACAGTGGAGCCTGTTTTTTTAATGAACTGCCGCTCTGGCTTTAGTGGAGAGGAGATAGTAGGGGCTATCGTAGCGGAAAAATCCAGAGCAACCTCGGGCTAGTTCAATGAAGAATTAGTCTTGACTTACAATAAAAAGCACTCACTTAGGGCTTTAGTACCGGTTTGGTCATTTTGTGACCCCCATGTCAGATCTGACATATCTGACATATCAGATCTGACACAGCCTAATCGGGACTACCAGTAATAATGCAGGTAAGGGATGGGCGGTAACTATTAATGTTAGTCTCTTCAACGACGTACACTTTAACCTAAACACAGACAATAACGGGTCCTATTCATTGTATGAACAGAGCACAAAAGGAGACTAAGTCACTATCATTCGCGCGGGAGTTCCTAATCGAGATTTCCGGGAAAATTGCTTGTCCGCGCCAGCCTGCATCTGCACTGTTCAAGACGTTTTCATGTTCCATTTAGCCTATAACAATGTGTAACAGTATGGTAAGACACTCAATTGCATGCAAGGTCAAGCCGGTAGGCTGAAGCTCTAGCGAGGAAAAATATGGATACCAGGTGAAGGTAGCCTGATGTGCTAGTAAAAAAAAATAAACAGTACGTGCTGTTACAATTTACGTTCTGCCGGCAGAGTAGAGTACAAGGGGCTATGATGTTTCGAAGCTTTTCAAGGTAAAACGGAAGCCTATTTTTTACTCAGTCGTACCCTATTACGAATCCCTAACAAGCGGCAAGCCATGCAGACCGAGGTAAACCGCAGATACACGGGAGTGGTTGTGACCCGACAAAACTAAAATAGCTAACAATGGTAACTGGTTCCAACTATCCGTTTCTACTGATCTTGTTGTTTTCCGGGGGGGGCACTCAACTTTTTTTAAAGGTAATGGAGGCCCCGATTCCGAATGGGGGCTGTGAACTGATTTGTTACGGCGGTGCGGAAAGTGTGTAGGTCTGTGTCACAGACTCCGGAAAACATATTATCTAATTTAGTACTGCGTGAGAGAGTAACGTTATCAGCCCGTATAGCGCAATGCATGCCACCAATGAAAGTAAATCTCAAATATCTCCGGAAAACTGAAGGGGTCTATGGAGATTTTGCATATAGAGGATCCGTTAACTATGTTTTGTTTTAAAATACTGCTACGAATGGGTCTGAACCTATAGAAATAGCGAGAAAATTGAATTTTTTTGTCGGGTACTTCGGTGCTCGCAACCACGGAAAAGTGAACACGCAATCGATACGGGCCGCATCCCTTTTCCCCAATGCATTTCGGTATTATTACAGTCTTGAGGAATTTTTCAAACGCTGGTTTCAATTTACGTTTTCAATTTAGAACAGGCTTGTCGTACTTAACGTACCGCCGTATGATTTGTCTTAAGGGTTCGCACGTACCGTACTTCTTTCCAATGCTCAGTGCCCCTACCCTCGGGGTTGTTTTCCCCAGTGTTTACGGAATTCTCGATTAGGACGCACGTTCATGTAATTATTGACTTACCTGGGAGTCACCTTTAGGCGAGTCTTCGTCCAGGTCTGTCTTAGATACTTATAAGAGGTATGTGCTTTGAAATGGACTAGCTCGCGGATCGCGCCGGATGTTGATGATGTTAGGATGGTATGTCCTACCCCCCCCCACACACACCACACACACAAACACATACTGGCTGAATCCATGAGTCTTCGATAGTCGCCCAATAATAGGGAGGACATTGACAACTATACACTTTGAATGGGAGTTTTGTTTACACCGTGAGAAATAGGCCTATTTCAAGCAACTCATAACATAACGGACACCTGATTATTATGCGATACCGAGTAAAGCCATGTCTAAATTCTAAAGAGAGAAATTCCAAATTAGCTCAATAAACGAGGAGAAACGGAAATTATAAAACCGAATAGGCCGTGTCAGAACGTCAGATGGAAAGTGGGGTCACAAAATGACCAAACCGCTTGAGTACTCCAACTTAGGCTGCTTAGTTACAAGCACATACCATTCATGTTCTCAATTAGACCCACTAGAAGAAACCAGTACTGAAATCCTTGCTTCCAAGTACTTTCAAGTGCTGTGACCTTCTAGTTTGGTTCCTAGAGTGGGAGTACTAGGAGCCCTAACGGGGAGTGCTTTTTATTGTTAGCCAATTTAAGATAATTCTTCATTGAACATGAGGACTATATAATAAGTACGTGAATTTGTCCTTCTTAGGTCATTTTGAGTTTACAGTGTAAGTTACAATCGATCTGTGTTACTGTTAGTGGGATATAACCCACTAACACAGAGGAAGGTGTATGAAAACCACAGCAAGGCCAATTCCAAGCAAAGGTC
>JAMKCH010019984.1:0-44819 GCA_023653785.1 Ophioderma brevispina | reverse complement strand
ATGTATGAAATCCTTTCAATGTAGGCAATAGGGTGTATCTGTAAAGCAAGGTGTGCACACAGAAATAGAAAGGAGAACCCGAACTAGCTATATATCTGCAATATACAGCTTTGTCACTGCAGATATGCACATTTGGGGTATTCAAGTTTTTGAAATGTACATGCTAAAAAATATTTATAAGCATCCATCAAACATAGAATGCTTTGATGATTGCATACCAGCTGACCCCAATCTCATGCGTTAGGGAAAAACAGATTCCAAAACTGGTGAAATACTTTTTCAAACCCTGAAAATGCCCATCCAGACAGAACAAAATATGGTGGTCAGGCTAGGTTCTCTCCTTCTCTATTTCTGTGGGTGTACACTGTATAACATATCAACCTCTGTATTTGTCACTTGGTGGACTATAAGTCAATCCACTTGGACCCTCTCCTACACCTGCACCTGCTGCCCAGTGGGTGTTTTGAATCAATCCCACAATGCATTGCAATGTACTTATTAGAGCCCTGCGGGGCACCCTGAATCCCCGAAATTCCCCGGACCGGACCGAAACCGGGTCGGGGTGCATTTTAGCACATTATTTCCGGTCCGGGGATCATTTGGACGGGTCGGGTAGGGTCGGGGCTATGTGGTTTTCGGTCCGGGAAAATAATTTAAAGCTGTTAAAAAATCAGAGCAACATATATGAAAACGTATATCTGGGATTGGCCTGGTTTCATCTAGTTCTGCAAGCCTCACCGTCGCATTTTTCCCGGCGACGGTTCGGCCTGAAGTGTATGCAGTAATTGGGAGTGCCCCGCCCCATTTCTCAAAAATGGTTTGTCTGAAACCATTTTACACTTCATGCACATGACAGCATCATAAGAACCTCCTTCGTAAAGTCAATGATTTCAGTATGGATTCTAAATCCATTTTCAAGTTAAAATCCAAAAGTGCTTCGTTCATATTTCGCAAGTTTGCCAGTTTCATTCTCTTTGAATAAATAGCATAACACGCACCCTCCGGCGCTTCCACACTGATCTCTACACCGATCAGTGCGCTTCCCCCATATCGGCTGAAGATGTTCGCTAGTTTCTGGAAAACTTGTAATTCCCTGTAATATTGAAGAAAACGAGCGGACCCAGCGCAAACGTTCGACCAGGGGGGTAGGACATGCCAAGCTAACAGCAACAGCGAATTCCCTGCGTCGGACAAAAGTCGCATCTGATCTGTTCTGATTTTGAAATTTAAAACATTGGCCTTTATTTTGAAAGATAAAACATCACCCATCTAGGGATTTTGGCTTGAAAAATGGGCCCATGTGTAGGGATTTTCTGCAAAAAACTAATCCATTTGGGACTTGTATACTATAGTGCGACCTTCACGACAACTGCAGCTTGTTTAATTTCGTTATTAAAAACAATAAGGTCATCCGTCACATCACATTTCGCATTCATTGATATAGTCCTAACATTTACAACAAGTTTTTTGTCAATTATTATACTTCAGATTTCGGAAAAGGTAAAATTTGATCAAGAATGGCAATGACGCAAGTTATCTGTAATCAATTTTTTAACATAACATAAATACAGGGTGAGTTAAAAAAACTTGACTCTGATTGTGTCCGGCATTTTGAATTTTTAAGTAACATATAGCTAACATATGTGATATCATCTGAAAGCTTAGTTCATTATCTTTAATTTGCTGCAAAGATCATAACATAACATAACATAACATAACAACCAGAATTTATAATGCGCCAATTCCAAAATATGATCACAGCGCAACAAATATGACAAACATGAAAAACAACAAAAGACAACCAGCAAGATTATTGTGTTGGAAAGAGATATGCTTTTAAAACCTGTTTGAAACTATCAATGGTGGGAGCATCACGGATGTGGCGAGGGAGATTGTTCCACAGTGAAGGCCCTGCAGCAGCAAAATCTTTGTCACCAATTTGTCTCCTGGTACGTGGTATGGAGAGAAGAGATGTGTCAGATGACGACCGAGTGACTGGTCCCTGTGATGGTCTGGCTTTCAGTTTTAAGCTGTCAGTGAGATATTGTGGAGCATGACCCTTCAGTGATTTGTACACATAGAGACATAGCTTAAAGAGGATGCGTTCACGAACAGGGAGCCAATGTAGTGAGTGAAGCAGTGGACCAGGGCTATCACGTCTAGCAGCAGAGAAAATAAGTTTGGCAGATTTGTTCTGGATGGACTGAAAAAAAAAAAAAAAAAAAAATCCCTGCATCGGACAAAAGTCGCATCTGATCTGTTCTGATTTTGAAATTTAAAACATTGGCCTTTATTTTGAAAGATAAAACATCACCCATCTAGGGATTTTGGCTTGAAAAATGGGCCCATGTGTAGGGATTTTCTGCAAAAAACTAATCCATTTGGGACTTGTATACTATAGTGCGCCCTTCACGACAACTGCAGCTTGTTTAATTTCGTTATTAAAAACAATAAGGCCATCCGTCACATCACATTTCGCATTCATTGATATAGTCCTAACATTTACATCAAGTTTTTTGTCAATTATTATACTTCAGATTTCGGAAAAGGTAAAATTTGATCAAGAATGGCAATGACGCAAGTTATCTGTAATCAATTTTTTAACATAACATAAATACAGGGTGAGTACAAAAAAAACTTGACTCTGATTGTGTCCGGCATTTTGAATTTTCAAGTATCATATAGCTAACATATGTGATATCGTCTGAAAGCTTACTTCATTATCTTTAATTTGCTGCAAAGATCATTCACATCAGTTAGGTATAGACCGAGTTACAGTCATTTGAATCCAGCAGTCCGTTTTCTGCACTGTCCACGGAATCACATTTGCTTAGTCGGGTGCCGTGCATTCAAATAGGAATCCGTGGATAGGGTGAAAACCGGACTACTTGATTCAAAAGACTGTAGCTCGGTCTATACTTAACCGATTTGAATTATCTTTGCAGCAAATTAAAGATAATGAAATAGGCTTTTCGATGATATCACAAACGTTATATATTATTTAAAAACTCAAAATGGCGGACACAATCCGGGTCAAGTTATTTTTGACTCACCCTGTACCAAGTAGCGCGGTAACACCACGACAATTGAATCTGAATATTCGTGTGTTAAAGTTCACAACTTTACAGTTCACATGGACTCGCTCTACCGGGGAATTGACGTGAGCATCCGGTCTGGTCTATAAAGGAGGCGGTCCGGTCCATGAAAAAAGCCAGCCGGTCCGGGTCGGGCGGGTTTGCCCTTAAATTATCGGGTCGGGTCGGGGGCGGGGACGGATACACCGGGGTAGTCCGGGGTCGGGGTGAAAAAAATCTTGCCCCGCAGGGCTCTAGTACCTATACTTTTTGTACTAAACACATGTCAGTACTTAGGGATAGTGTTCAACAAGTTTAAGAACAACAGGACGTTCCATAATCATGCAAAAAAATCCCTAAGTACTAGCACCCTGTGGCCTAAAATGAGTGTAAAAGTCAGGGTTTTTTATGTGTTAAGAATAGGATTTTTGTGGGATCACATGACCTTATTGGTTGAAATTTCCCAAAACTGGTGCATTGTGGGATTGATTCAAAACACCCTCTGCTGGGTAACCATCATTTACCAATCTTGTGTCTACCTCAGACTCGGGACTCAGGCAACTGAACACTATGAATACCTCAGTCAGTTAAAGTGCTCGATAGCCTTACATGTACACCACTGAAGCAACTTGATATTTCCTGCCTTATCAACCCAGGGAATGGTTAGTTTCATTCTGCTCACAGAGGGAGAGACAAAGACAGTGGATTTGTTTGTAGATGATAGGAATCTTGTTTACATTAATTATTGCACATTTGTGCAGCAAATTGTGGGTTATCTTAAAAATGTCCCGAGTGGGGGGCATTTTGGCAATTGGCAGTGATCCTTTAATTGGCAGTGATCCTTTTGCAATGACCAATTCAGATGGTATGAGAACAGGGTGTGCCTTAGAGAATTTATCAATAAATATTATTAAGCAGATTTAAAATTAAACAATTATTACTTTAAAAAATGTTATGGCTTTCAGATCATTTTGATGGCTGGATCAGTAGTGTTCACCAAAGTAACATAAATAAGTGTATTTTCCATCCTCACAAAAAATTCTAAAATGGTCTTGGAAAAACCCCCTTCTCTTGATTTAGGAAAAATGGTCAGAAATTGTCTGGTTTTTTTTTTCAAAGTAAAACAAATTGACCTACATGGCAAAATATTGAGGGGTTTTGGTATTTTAAAGATAGATCAAGACTTTATGAAGCAGTGTTGTATGGAGCTTTTAAAGAGACATCAGGAGATTTCCAGAAAGAAGCGCCCCCATTTTTTTTTCGAACCCGGGTTTTTTGCATATTTGGAATGCTTTTCCAATGTATTAGATCACACCTGAAGTGAATAAGTCGAATACGCCGTCTTTATGTAATAATATGACGATTTAGAACTTTCTGTCGTGCAGAAAGTCAAAGCACGGTGTTCTATGGGGACAATTAAGTTAGTCAGGCAAGTTCAAAACAAGGTTTGCTGTTTTCTTTTGTACTTGTTTGTCCAATAATCCTTTGGAACGTTCTTGGTACGTGGTCTACAATCGATTCTGTGCAATTTGAGAGAAATTTGTATCCTAAAAAATCTCCTCCTGTCACTTTAAAGAGAGATTTAAAAAGTAATAACTTCTATCAGCTTTTGTGGCAAATCTCAGATGGTGTAAAACATTTTTCAGGAAAGCATAACTTTTTAAGGTAGAGGAATTGCTAAATTTTGATCAGGAAAGTCAGTCCTCCCCAGTAAGACCCTAGGAAGTGGCTGACCTTGTTCATATGAACTCTGCATGTTCTTCTGTCAGTTACTAACATGTTTTTTAAAATAAAAACCAACAAATTACTGGAATTAGTATATCTTTAGGGAGAGGAAATATTTGACCCCTCTAATAAAATCAAGAACATGTTTTAAATTTTGAAAATGAAGATTTTTTAAATGATCATTTGCATTATTTAATATTTAAAGTATTAAGATGATATGTATTCCTGTATCATTTGTTCTTATATTTTTAAATATGAAAAAATCCCATACTTGATGGTCTTTATTTTTGA
The DNA here is from genome assembly GCA_023653785.1 of Ophioderma brevispina. Lineage (NCBI taxonomy): Eukaryota > Metazoa > Echinodermata > Ophiuroidea > Amphilepidida > Ophiodermatidae > Ophioderma > Ophioderma brevispina. Next base: position 39,729 of record JAMKCH010019984.1, on the reverse strand, counting down.
AGAAAATGGATCATTAAGATGTGAAAATTACTCAAAAGTGAATGTAATTATCAACATTTCAAGAGCAAATTATTAATAAAATCATACATTTTATTAATAATTTGCATATGCTTACACTTTTTTGGAAAGGTCATGCAATAACAAAATTCACTTTTCAAAAATGCCCATAACTCAAAACTGAATGCAGCGGCAGGTTTCTGGTTTATGTGGGAGATGGTCATTGTTTCAATAGTGTCTTGAGATGTCAGTTGTTCGTAATAAATCATTTTGCCCAAAATTGGTGCAATATTTGTAGGAAATCACCGAAAATGCTTTTGCAGGGCCATTTCCATGTGAATGTGCCCACAGGAGTTGCTATAAGATTTTGAACGTTGACATGGTCATAGAAAACTCTTGATTTCCTGGCTGCTGTCTCCCAGTAGAGAACAAAACATCTTCAATATGGTTTATTTCAAAGAAGATGTCCACTGTATTGCTATACTTTGTTCGGTCTCGAGTTTGAGGGTGAAGTCATGACGTGACTCTGCGTTCGCTCTAGCGTTTTGATTGTGCCGCCTTTATTCGCGTGCATAATTGCTGCAATTCCAAGGTCGACGCATGCGTTTCTTGGGTGCAAAACCTAACGCACGCAGTGACGTCACCCCCAAATTTAAGACCAAACTGAGTATAGTACACACAATACCTACAAACCTGTGTATCTTTATCTAGTTGTAATTGATGGTGTGATTGGTCTAAACCAACTTTGTTCATATTAAGTGCCTTTCACTCTTGAACACACTGGAATTTTCATAGAACATTTCCATTAGTTGGGCATATTTCTTTAAAAACACCCTAGCTATGTTAATGTAAATTAATGTAACATAATTTTTTATCTTCTTTTAAAGATGCACATTCCAATAACACAGTTCAATCAGAAAATCTTAAAATAATTTGTACAGAAATAGTTATAATATATCCCATAAATATTTTTAGATATAATTATTTTTTAAGTTAAAGATGTGGTGTCAACACAGAAGTTATTTTCTGCAGAGTTATATTATAAGGTATACGAATATGTGACTACTGACTTGAAAGCTATTACTGTGTAGTATATGTTCTCATTTTCTTGTAACAAGTCTTGTTATTATTCACCCCTTGCACACATTGAGTCACATAACTTATTTCTGCAATATATTTTGAGTGCATGATTTGGTGTGAGTAACATAAGAACTGACTATGTTCGGTATGAATTAAGTATTCTGCCACCACATCCTTCAACATGCAGTTTATTCCGTTGAGGGTGCTGAATTTATAGGATGGTGGCACATTACTAAATTCTTTCCCTATGTTCACGTGGGCAAGTATGGTATGAATGTGAAATTTACTAAGGGTTACTGTGCAAGTTGATATGTTTTAAAAAATGATATGTATTAAGAGGCAGGGGTTGATAATTTACTTGTGTGACTTGTGATTTAGGGGATGAAATTGTAATGTTATTGATAAAAAAATATGCTATTGTCCTGAAAGATTAAAGGTGCTTGTTCCGATCGTCTTTGGGACCCTCCTGATTTAACCGGAAGTAGTATCAATTTTTATATCAGATGAAAGGCTGTATTTTTCTCATTCTCCTCCTGAAATTTCAGCTTCCAAATCCATTTCTTTCCCAAGATATTGACAAAAAAACTCTGGTTTAATGGTTAACCATCAATATTAGCACAGTAGTGAATAGGGCATTGCACTATGCATTATCGCATCTAGCATCAAAACCACAAGTTTGTTTCCCACAGTAATTGTTGGTCAGCATTTACAAGTGTCAGGCTTCCATATCAAGTAGAGAATACGATAGACAAAAATCGGAACAAGCACCTTTAAATTAATGGCATCTATCACATACTAGATATTCAGTATTTAGAGTTGAGTTTGTTTGGACTAATTTAACACTGAATAGCCCAGAGACCAGTGTCCAGTGGCAATTATCAATTTTGAAATCGAAGTATACAGGATATTTGCATGTGTTTCATCATTGGCTAAACTTTGCTCTATCAAACCAATTGCTTGATTGGCAAGGGTACAACTTCAATCCTAACTACTTGTAAATCAGGGGTTAGCCAAGTAAATTGTTGTGCCTTGTTAAGAGGTTTTGATTCATTGCTTTTGAGTACATTTTTGATTGCCTATTTAAGAAAACTAAGAGTTGCACTGATATAAAAACACATTCCTATATCAACCACCTTTTTGGAACATTCATTTTGAAAGTTTTTGTTAGAAAAATTGGTATTTTGGGAAATATTCTATTTTAGGAAAGAGAATGTCAAAAAATTAATTATTTCTTACCCAAAAGTTAAGCATAACTTATAATGATTATTAACAAGTACACTCTTGATAATACAATTATTATTAATTTATTACGGTATCGGTATTGAATACAAATCACTTGTAAAATTAGTATTGGTACACATCAGGCATATGGAAATTTTTAAGGTTCAGGAATGAGATGATAAATCCTACTCCAAATCTTTACCGGACATACCATTCCAATAAACTGCCGAAAAAAGAATACACTACCATGGCATCATTAGTGAAACTATTTATTTTCAGTGCAGTTTCAGAATAGATTCCACAACCAGTCCACCTGGATTTTTCTATACTCGCTGACTCAATAGTGTCACTAATTATGTCATCACCAACCAAATATTGAATGCTTTCTATCACTCTTGTAGACTTGACACAACCCATCATTCTATTTGCTTTCCTGGGACCTTTACGCAAGAAGCCATCTAATTCAACTACCTTACTTTTTTGTAAAATCAATAAGTTTTGACCTTGTCTCAAAGCATATTAATTTTCCATAAGTACTTTATGTAAAAAGCCTTCAAAATTAATGTTTTCCTAAAGGCCACACACACACCACAAAGGATGGATTGGGCATTGATGTACTGCCTCCAAGCCTGTAGAAAGTGGGTTTAATATCTGTGCTTGCCTTTTCTCAAATAGATGATCAACTGCACTAAAACAATAATGTAATAATTAAGGTTTGCTCATACCTCACTGCACTCTGCCATGGCATTGCTGATATATCAGTAACTTTCTGTGCACACCAACCAACCTTCCTGCAAAATCCATTTAATAAATTTAACTTTATTGCATTAGCGCAATGCAGTGTTTGGGTAAATTGCAGTTTAGCATGCAACTCCACGCAACGCAGATGCAGTGAATATGCACGTACCTTTAATGCCTTTTGCGTTTATGTGATGGAGAAAACAATACTTTGTTATGTTATTGGAAGTATTTTATATAGTCTGAGCCGAACTGAACATGTAAACAAAACATTTTTAGGACTTGTGGGTTACCATCAAGCCATTTTATATCAGATCAACTGAACATTTCGGGACAAACCCTGCAATTATCCAGGGAATAATGGTCAGCTGATCGATACCACTGTTTTTGATTGCTAAGCATGTCAATATTCTAATCTGTTACAGTTTAGCCCATAGTCCTACCGTGGGCATTGGATGGGCAAAAACTTGGAACACATAGCTATGATTTTCATATTGGGGGGGGGGGGGGGTGGGTCGTGTCGCTCTGAACCAACAGAAACAGGGTGGGGTCAGGGGTCTGCCTTGAGACCCCGGTTGTGGTTCAAGGGGCAAAGCCCTCTGAAATATTTGGTTTTGTCCTCGCCTGAACTTTGTTCGGCAGAGACTTAGATAATCACTTTTGCTGTCTGTCGGTCTGCTGTCTGTCTGGCTGCTGTCTTTCTGTTCATGCCTGTCCTGTCTTCCTGACTTCCGTGTTCACGGGGCTTGTGTAAAATTTATCTGGAGTTCCGGCAGGGCTATGATGTGACTTGGTGAAAAGAAGCGGTCCACGAGTTCCTAGACCTGATTAGATTTTGGCGTAACATATGCTAATTAAGTATCCTAATTTGCATATCACGAAAATTTTCCGCAAGGCTTGTGTACACTGTTCTGGAGTTTCCGTAAGGCGTATTATGATGTACCTTGGTGAAGTGAGCGGCTTGAGATTTCTCGAACTGAATTAATTTCGGCGTATTTTCGGGCCAATTACTTATGGCAAATGAGCTAATTATATGCAAAAACAGCGTAATTGCTATCTATTTTGGGGGGAAAAAAAAAAAACGGGTACATTGGATACGGAAATTCCTTCACTGCAATTAAATCCTATCATGGGCGCATCTTTTGTTCCAAATTGAGCGTGTTGATACAGCGGCTTAGTTAATGCAAATGAGCTAATTAAATATGCGTAAATTACGTATCTCTGAAACCGTATATCGGACAGGCAAAATTCCTTCGCTACATGATAGACTAGTCTGCCATGCATCTTTTGGTGAATCATAATTTGGTAAAAGTTCAGTGGGCCGATTAATGGGGCATTTTTTGATCCAAGTGATCTAATTAAATATTGCATAATTGCTGTATCACTGAAATGGTACATGGATATGCAAAATTCCTCGCTACATGAGACTTCTATGCCGTACATCTTTTAGATGACTCACATTGCGTCAAATTTCAGTGAATCAAGAAGCGGATTTTTTGATTGGCAATTGATCTAATTAAATATATGCGTAATTGCTGTCTCGCATAAATGGTAGCATTGGATATCAAAATTCCTTCGCTACATGAGACTACTATAATGGTAACATCTTTTGTGTGAATAATAATGTGGTCAAAATGCATGTGGGCCACGTAAAGGGGCTTTCTTGATTATTATAAAAATTGCAATAATGCTCAAGCACCTTGGTCCATTTCAACCAGAGTTTTCTCTTGTTTCATGGTCCCCAGTGTGAATACTACACCTTCAAAAAGAATGTGATTCAGGAGTTTTTGTTGTACCTTACAATAAATTAGGCCGCATTGTTTATTTGGCAGTATATGCCTGTGTGTGATTTGGTGGTGTACAACAACAAGAATACTTATCAAAAGGGGGGGGGGGAGTAGTACCACAACAAAGGGTATTAACACATATATATCAGCTGATTGCAGTGCCCATGTGTTTCATTGAGATGGTTTTTCTACTTCTTGTCAGTCGATTTTGGGTTGCCATCCTGTTTACATTCTTGGAAAATGTGAAAAATACGCAAATTGTTCATTTTTCCCCACTTTCTGGCCCCACCACCCAACCCCCCAACCGTAGGCGACTCAAATTTGAAATGTGGTCACATATTTTTTTCAAAAATCGGGTTTCGCAAATTGTAATAACTTTTTCAATATTTTTACTATTGTAGTGATTTACGGGATTTTTTGCATGACTTTCATGATTAATAGAATCTTCATGGAAAATGTTTGTGGCCTTGGGGTGGTGGCCAAATGGAAGAGAAAGGAAAATAAAGAATACTAAATGCAAACCCGGGGTTGCTACTCTTAAACCTCTCTTTGGTTATGGATTATGTTGGGACATTATCAAGATTAAATATCTCCCAAATGAATATGTTGTGCCATCTATGGTGGTATCAAATGAAAGAGTGAGAATATGAATACTATAAATGCCAACCCGGGGGTGGTACTCTAACTCTAAGTACTTGTGCTCATGTGGGGGACTTTTCTTTTCAAGATTAATATCCACAATGGCAAATGTTGGGACCCCTAGGGTGGTGTCTAGGGTGGTGTCAAATGAAGAGTGAGAGGTATAGACACGATCAAAATGCAAACGCGGGGTGCTACTCCTAAACAATTTAGTTTTGCTCTTGTTAGGACTTCTCATGATTATATCTCCCACCTGGAAAAGTGTTTTGACGCCCTGGTGTGGGTTTCCAAATGAAAGAGCAGAAGTAAAGAATACTGAAAATGCAAAAACACATGGGTGCATACTCCTAACTCTGACTTATCTCGTGGGGGGTTTTCAACTTGCAAGATGAATATCTCCACAATGGAAATGTTGTGACCCCTAGGTGGTGTCAAATGAAATAGTGAGGGAAGTAAAACTAGTTAGAAATTGGGAGTTTATCTGGTTTGCACAACTTTTTTTGGGGACACCCCTGGACTCGCATACAGTTGCACTCTGTGGCTGTCTTTTGTCTTACAATAAGCGCGTAAAGCAGGCGAGACTTTGTGGTTCAGAACCGCCTTGTATATGTTTTAAATGTATTCTGAGGGCTGATTCTTGCACGATTTTGTCAAATTTTACTTGCGCAGTTTTCTGTTGACCATTGAACTTTAAACATATACGTTGCTGGCAAGTCTGCCTGCAAGTGCCTGACCTGAATTCTTTAATGAACAACAGGCTCATATCAAACTGACAAAGCAATATTGGGTGGGAGGGCTGTGCCCCTATCCCCCATGTTACGCCACCGTTGCGACATGTTTTAATTTAGGTTTATTAAGACTTGTGCATCCTGTGTAACCGTTGAAAGCTTGCTGCTGGAAAGTGAAATTCAAATGCTTGGCTGCCATCGAAAATGTTTGCCAAGATTCTCTGTATAGTGTATTTTTAGGGACTAAAATGCAATATGAAATCATTGAAACTTTTGTTTTGGTTTTTATTTGTAACATCAAAGTTTTTAATTATTGATTAATTCTTGTTGAATGCTTATTACCTTCTCATGCCTATAGAATTAATATGAACCTGTGTCAATTATATTCTTAAGTTAATTGAAATTTAATACAAATTGAACCTAGGGAGCTATTGGAAAATGTGGGTATTTGCACTGGTCTGTAACCATTCAAAGTCGGTATCCCTACCCTGGAATATTTGAAATCAAGAAAACTTAGAGTAAATAAAAAAATCCAAATCCAACAATTTTCAAATGAACAGAAAAAGAAAATGCATAGAAGAACATTCCAATCAGCTTTTTTGGTTTAAAAAAACGGGGAATTCTAAATGAAAACAGCTGAGTAATGGTATATTTTTAAACAGAAAGCTGACGTACTTGAATTTGAGACATGTTCCTGGATCTTGTTGAGTGCTCAATTTCCTGCTGGCTTAAGATTCAAGCCACCTGGAAATCATAATGGATTAATATTGATGTTATCAAGAGTGCCATTATATTCAAAAAGAACATCCAAAACAAGAGATAGGCCTTTTTAAAACTACAACGTTTTACAGAGTGCACGTACTTGTCATGCTGTCGCCGGGACCAGACAGTCAAAGGCTATGTAATGGGCCGTAGTTATATCCCTGGTACGGTCTAGTGACCTCATAGGGTCTCATAGGATTATGTAATACAAGAATTGACCATACACCACAAGCTCCATAGTACAATAATGGCATTGTTAATGTCACTACCATGATTCTGTAGACTCCTGAAGTGCGTTTGCTGATGTGGGCACCTTCACTCTAGGAATCATTTGAAGTCTGCCTAGACTTGGCCTACTTCTTTTTCTGTTGCTTTAGATAAATTTTGTACTAGAGTTTTGTGAGTATGACAATTTTGGCCATAATATCCACGATGTGATTGTTGTGTACATGATTTTTGAAGATCTTGGTATGCCTTCATGGATATCTGTAGTTAACAAAAGATAGTTATTTGACATAGAATTGTCATGCATTCACTTGTTGATATGCATGGTGTCATTATTAGACAAGAGTCTGTATGGTTCACTGATTGCTTTGTTCGATGTGGGTGTATTTGAGTCATTTACAATTCAGCAAAATTGTCGATTCATTGCACACGATATTTGAAAAATAATACTTGATGGCCTGTTATCTGGATTGCATGCATCATGTCTTCACTGTCTTTACTCAAATTCACCTTTGTGTTACATATTCCACGAGCTTCCCGTATTGCAGGGGTTCTCAATTATATTAGCGGAAGGGCCAGAGAATGCCGAACATATTGGAAAGTTCTCTACCAGAGGGTCAAATACATCTGAATTTCTTATGTATCCCTTTATATTTTTAGCAAGCTGAGGTCATGGCTATTCCATTTAAAATTCACAGTACCCTGTAAAAAAATTTCCAATGATCTTCCATGGAGGGGGTGTATTTCAAGGGTTGACAAACAGAAGGACGTAACTCACTTTTTGGTGATTTTGAGATTTTGGTACCAAAAAAATCGGTAACACCTACAGATTCTGAAAACCATGAAGCCTTAACTCAAGTCTACTTCCTATTGCCTATAAAGCAAAATAACACTTCACCACATCTCAATGGTGCACACTTTGTTTACTAACAGAAAGCCTTAAATCTGAGTTACGACCTTCTGATGGTAACTGTATTTGGCCAAACAATGAGTTGAGGCTTCATAGCTTGCACAATTGCCACAATTGCAACAGGTTTTTAGCTCCCTATTCCACTTATATTGATAATTTCTTTTAAAACATTCCAAAGGGATGAAATGCTTAAACATCTGATTGAAATAATGTGTCAATCATAGGCATGATTGAAGATGTAACTCACAGATTACCATTTTCAGTTACCGTCAGAAGGACGTAACTCAGCACTTAAAAGAAATATTAAAGAATTTCTTTAATTCTGCTGTTCATAATCAAAAATTGTTCTTTGTTTACTAAAGTTTATATAATGTTTGCTTACAGTACTGTATATGAGCTTTATGAGATGTTTACATTTTGAGTAATGAATAGATTAGTAGAAAATATTAAACATCACATTTCTCAAAAGCAGTATTTTTGAGTTAAGGCTTTCTGATAGTCAACCCTCGATTTCAAATGAAGATATCAAATTTGGTTATTCCATTTTGAATATGTACTCCCCATGGAAGACATACCCATGATATACTACCAGTTGCATCAAGCAAATTGGCCTGCGCAACACCAAATTTTGACTCCAGATAAAGTGTTACGCATGCTCACGAGCAGAAATGGCTGGCTGCGACTGGAATTACATCATGGGCTTGAGTTCATAATTGGGAGTCATCCATAGTGTGAGTAATGGATTTCAATGTAGTTGTCCATTGCTATTCCATTTGAAATTCCTACTCCCTTTGTAAAAGACTTTAACAGTCTGGGTAACATGGATTTCAAATGAAGTAGCCCAATTTTCTCAATTCTAACATAACATTTCTGTAAAGTGGTTTACTTATCTTTAAAAAAAGGCCAAGAGGTGGTCACTGAAAAATGCCCTTCAATTTGGTAAATCATGTGAATGGTAAACTCCTAGACCTAAACAGGCACTATTATTGTGCATACCTGTTGTCACTAATAAACACCCCATTTTAATCAATGCCTCCGCCATTCTTTGTTATGTAAAACCAACTTTTAACTTGTGGTATTGGTCTAGTTCTGCGGAGCATAACCTTTTCGTCTTACATTCATTTTAACATTTGGACATTATCGTATACCAACTAATGTGAAGGTTATGCCGCTGTACGTAATTCAAATTCAAAGTCGTCTGACATCGTCAAGATTTACAAAACTTATATCAAATAGGAATCCCTATCATCTTGCAATACTACAGAACAAGAATCCACACTTTGTTTTCAACCAAACGGTAAATAAATGGAGGGTGAATTTTCAAGGCAGAATCACTTACTCCACTAAACTGTCATGAGCGATGGTTTGCCAGTTTTGGAGTTGGATGGGTCAAAGGTCGAACATGCGTTCGTTTGTTAATCAACAAGGATTAGTATTCTCCACTAAGCACTTTTGGGTGAAAAAAGGTGATCGAGAGTAGTGGCAACATTATCGATTAAAAACCAGAAGCGGGTATCGTAAGCATGTGGTAGTGTTTCCCACAAGGCATTTTTGTTAGTGTGAATGTTAAATTTAAACACTCACTCCAAATTGTGGGTGATGAATGCCCTTGGCAAGACCGAATTGTAAAATTTTCTGCACATGTGCCAACTTAGTATAAAGTAAACATGCCGGACATCGAAAAGTGACAATCCGAAATAAAACTACTTCAAGTTCGCCTTTGGATTATTACATTTTGGAACTGAATGAATTGCAAGGTATGTTGATATCTAGAGAACACACAAGGATCACAGATTTGGAGTTATTGGTAATTTAAGGATCACAATCTGTCAAGAAACATGGTGGATTGGTTTTAAGATGGCGTTGGCTTATTTGTGAAACCAATATCACGGTACAGCGGCATAACCTTCACGTTAGTTGATATACGATAATATAATATCTAAATGTTAAAAGATGAATGTAAGACGAAAAGGTTATGCTCAGCAGAACTTGTGGTATTGGTCATGCCAACAGATATCAAGAGTATTTTTAGAATTATCAATTCATTTTGGTCTCCAGAGGATTGAAAGTGAGTTATGGGGACAACTTTGGTCACCAGAAAAGCTGTTAATTGTGCAAATGATGAATCATATTACCAAATAAAATAACCTCTTTATAAATAACCCCTTTTTGAAAATGCACCATCCCTAGGGATTAAAGGCCGACTCAGAGATTTCCTGAGGAGGGCGCCCTCAATTTCCAAAAAAATCATGTTTTTTGCATGTAAATAATGTTTGTCCATATACTAATCACTGTGTGAAATTGCTAAGCTTTAATCAAATTCCTTCATATAGAAAATCACAACTTTGTTATAAAATTCCGGATTTGGAATTTTTGTTATACACAGTATCCTATGGCACGTAATACTACACATAAATGTTTACTGCATCAAAACGAAAAATCCGATTCATCTCAAATTTCGGAATTGTGCATTTTAGGTTACTATCTTTAGTTTTAGGTGACTATTTTTCATTATTACACAAAAAAATAAGATTTCGAAATCTCTGAGTCAGACTTTAAACGGATCTTGTATGAGATCACTACACTTGGATTCAGAAATTGTTTTGCAGACATAGGAATATGGTGCAACTATTACCACGTAGCTAAGGAAACAAAAGTTTGGTTTTGCCTCCTCACCCCACCCCCATTCATGTAACACTTTACACGAATATTTTTACCCATTTTACTCATAGATTTCCTTACCTTGTATTTGGCTACAGAAATTCGAATCAAGAGAGGAAAAAGGGTGATTTTTGTTTTCTGCTATTTCAATTAAAACATAGTCGGCTGACTTTTGTATTGCTCCTATACGAAATTAGAAATTTCACAATTTTTGTTGCCAAGAACATTTGGTCCGCTAATTTTCACATTTTTTTAGAACCCCTTGGTGTTTGAAATCGCTTCGTTGCACCTTTAAAATCTTTGAAGCATATATGACAAATTATCCCTCATGGCTATCAGCTCCCAACTGTTAGAAGAGGTGTGGGTGTGGTATAGTTTACCAGCTGTTTACCACTTTCTTACACCCTATCTGTGATTGGCTTTATTAAATATATAACATGATATAACCGATAGTAACCCATCAAAAGAGGCGATCTGTACAAAAGGGTAAGCGTGGGTGAGTATAATACCGCAGCTGAGAGGCCCCCGGTCAGCGGAGGGGGTAAAAGTGAAGGCATAAATTCAACTAGCTTCAAAGAATGAAACCAAAAATGACACTATGGCCCCTGGGAAGAGCGGGCAGAGTTCATGAACTAAATGCCCGGGACACCTCGGCCCAGCTTAAAAGACTGGGTCGTAACGAATTATTAGGAGTGTACATTTGGAAGGCTGGTGTAAGAATCGCATTTGCATTTGACGTACTAGGCCGAACCATCCTGGAGTTCTGGCCGACTGACAGTACGGAGTAAACAAAAATGGTAGTGCAAGTCTGATGCGGGCTTGGCAAGGAAATGGCTGAAATCGCAGGACCTGTATCATGCTATGAGCTTGTAGAATAATCTGGAAAGGAATCAAGATGCAGCTCATAAGGGCTAATACCAAACGGCAGGTCAAATACACCATGAAAGATCGAGATTATAATTGAACACCGATACGGCCATCTCACCGTGTCAAAGTTGCATGAATTCGGATTGTACGCATGCTTGCCCGACAAAAAAATGGCAAATAAGTCGATTACGTGATCCTTTGGACTCCAACATCCTAACTTCCTGAACACAATAAAATAAGATAATAATGCTAATTCTTTCAGTCTTCATAAGTTTGGGACCTAATTACACAAATGTTAACCATTGTGCCTGCTACCAATGGCCTGGGCCCTCATGTGACTCTCAGTGTTTCCCGTTTTCTGATATGATTATAGGCCGTGTTAGCTGCTGGTTTAGAAATAGAATGTCCTTTAACCAATATCAGGTGACAATAATCTAGATATCTCGTGATATAAAACAAATAGTGACTGCTTTTTATTCAGACCATGGTTGAAACTATAGGCCCCTCGGTGAATCTCGAAACCATACTAATGCTCTGTCCCCTCGGCTTACGCCTCCGGGGCATAGTATTGTTTCGAGATCACCTTTGGCCTATAGTTTTAACACCCAGCCCCTCATACAGTCAATATTTGTATATTATATCCTCTTGGCTAAATATTTACATCTATTCAGAGGTTTATGACTGGTAAAGGGCGGAGTGGTCTATAAATGGGCTATTGTTTGTTTTATTTTTGCAACAGTTTTTTTGTATTCCCATTACGCCTATCTCAACGTGAAATGACTAAAATTTTTCGCCCTGCGGTCTAAGAAAAAGTGCGCCGGGCCAAACTCCAAAATGGCCGCCGTTTTTTCCCTGAAAATCACATTTTCCGGCCATAACGTTGTCATTTGTTGGTCTCTTTTTGTGTAGTTTGGTGTCTACCCTTGTTTTGGGGGTCCAAGATTATATTTGAGTGAGTTAAACTTGCCTGTATTATGCAGTTATTAATTAAGTCACTTTTTGATAATTCTTTCTTGCCATATATATAGGGGTGAAGCTGTATTCGCCGACTATTACCTAGAACTCAGTTAAATTCTCCCGAAAAAAGTCATTCCTTAAAAATTATCTGCTTTCACGAATGGGAATGAGGGGTGGAATAGATAAGGAAAACCACAGTATTGATTTTATAGAAATGCCTAGTTTGCGATTTTCACAGTTTCCAAGATTTGGGGTAAACAGCTGGCTACCCAAAGACTGCCCCACACGCACGTGCAACAACTAGAACTAAATACCCGTTTTCAATGAAAATGTAGGTACTACTTGGGGTACTTCCTCTGGTACTTCTCTGGGTACTGCATGACTATAGATTTTGATTTTAACACCTTTGTAGTGGGCTATTTTGTAATTAAATTAATGCGACTTTTGTTAAAAGTCTGGTCGCGAAAAGTATTGTAGAAATAATCATTTTTACGCACGGTTACAATAATGATTAAATTGATAAAACCCTGGGAACAGAGTGATTTGATTGCTTAGGAACTGTTTTCTTGTTAAATCCTGAGGATGAAGACACCTTGAGAAATTATCATTTGAAAAAAATATTTTTTTGAAGCTTACAATTTCCTGAGACCGCCGTGTCCACGTTCCCATGGATTTTGGGCCTGATGCCACAACGATACACACACACAATACCCAAAAAAGGTAAAACCCATAATGAAACAAAAAAATATACCGAAACCTGTTCCATCAACTGCACTAAAGGCTAAACAATATTTTAAGGTTAAAACAGGCCACAGTAATACTGGCCCCACATAACCGTGAAATGAACTTTAACCCTTCACTCTGTACCCTCATAGGTTATAGACCACTACCTGGCTGTCATAATGAACAAAAAAAAATCTTGATGGGTTACTTTCCTTATGGCATCTGAAAAAAACTACTTTAAAATGCTTCTTAAAGTTAAAAATAAAACCTATAAAAAACCGGAAATGGGGGACAAACTACTTCAACAGACTCACAAATGCAATAGCCTATAGAACTACAGCAAACGCTTTTTGTTTCGAGCCACCCCCCCCCGATTTTTCCAAACTTCATAGTTTATAGCCTGATAAAACATTCAACACTATTGATATAATTCACTACCTCTTCTAAAACCATCTCTCTTTTGCACTTATCCTCAAAAGAGACTTCTACCAAACACAGACCTCTGTCAGCCTGGTTATTTTTTCAACCTCATACCCTCCATTAAGGCCTATATCTATAAACTCATAACGCGTTCTAATTATCTCCTTCCACACTCATTAACAATCCTGAATAAGATAATTTTTTAAAGGATGCCTTTTGTCTTGGGAGAATTTAACTGTGTCTCTAGGTTATCGTTGAATACAGCTCACCCCTATTATCCAGAGTGTCGCCCATCAACGTGATGCAGATGTCCGAAGAGACCTCTGCAAGGTCATCAAATTGTCTGAAAAAGAGATGATGAAAACCTTATTGTCTTGTTGGGGAGAATTGTTCAAGCAGGATGACGCAGTGGATATTTTCCATGTGAGAAGGAAATACTGGAAACATTGAAGGGTGCCCAAGAAGCAGAGAATGGAATGTCTCACTCTCAGGAACCTAAGTTCCAACCTAACCAACCACTTGTGTTATTTGGAAGAGTTAAGGCACCAAAGATGGAACACTGGGTTCTACTTGAATGACAATGGGTATAGGAACTATTTCCGAGTGGGCCACCTGATGCGTGCTGGCTCCGGCGATGGAGTTGGCAGCAAACCCACAGACGGGACTGATGACAATCAGGACATACAGAGCAACATACATTGTGCCAGTGGCTGTGTCATGAACCTGGAGCTTCTCTAGGTAGAAAGCCAAATTTTGTCTTAGCAATCCAAGAAATTGACATCTTTCGCGAAATTTTGCTAATTAAGGTAAATTAAGCAGAAATTTTTTCAAAAACGGTGCGCACTCGTACACCTGATGGCTTTTAGCTATTTTTGATGTCATTAACCAGATTGCCTTTGACCCCCAAAACATAGGGTTAGAGACCACAAACAAGTACAAACACCACAAAATGACAAACTTTATGGCTGAAATTGATTTTTTGGGAAAAAAGGCGGCCATTTTTGATTTTGGCCCGGCGCACTTTTTTTCTTAGACCAGAGGTAAAATTTTGGTCATTTTCCATGTTGAGATAGAGTACCATGGAAATACAAAAAAACTGTTGCAAAAATAAAATGACAAAAAAATGATTTTTCACCCCTGTCTAGCCCCCCCTACTGGTAGGGGGCCTCAGTAAGTTTCTTTGATGTAGCATTCCAACAGCTTTTCACAGACTTTTTGTAGATCAAATTTGTTTTATAGCCATTTGCTCTCTCTCTCTCTCTCTTTTCTCTCTTTCTTTCGTCTCTCTCTTTCTTCTTTCTTCTTTCTTATCTTCTTCTCTTTTTTATATAAAAAACATTTCTTTCTTTCTTTCTTTCTTTCTTCTTTTCTTTTCCTTTCTTTCCTTTCCTTTCTTTCATTGTGTTGCCATTATGTGTGCGGGTGCATTTAAAGCTGTCACTCATATGGGACCACCCATCTGTTGAGCAGATTGTTGGCTTAAATTTGATAACCCTATCTCCATTAAACTCTTGGAAAAGAGAGAAGTCCCCATATTTGGTATACATCGAGGAGATGTCATGTAGGATTGGTACACCCCACAAAGAAAAACACTGCTTATTAACCTGGTTAGCTAACATGATATACCATCTTCGTTTAACCATGTTTAACAGATTTAATTATCGAGATTTATAATGTTTTAATTTAAAGCCAAGTAGAAATCATCTTTTCATCCCCCTGTGGCCTAAAACGGCATGAGGGATGGGGGATTTTTGCGATAGCAGATTCCTTCTGTGTGTTTGTTGTGTTCCATTTTGGTTTGTGCTGTCTCTTTGAAACGGTTCACCGGATACACAAAATTACTTTGCACCCACACGAAAGCCAATTGCACATAAATACTAAGCACACTTTTACTTTTAATATCAACATCTTTTGCAATGGTTGTGTGTTCTCGGACCTTTTATCTTTGGAATTTAGCCCCAGGCCACCCATATTTCACCGTCAAATCCAAGATGGTGGTTAAAATCTTAATTTGTCTGCGAAAATTATCTTAAAGGCACTATCAGTGATTTGATAAATCAGAACATAAAAAAAGTCATAAAAAATCAAATGTTTGCATGTTTGTAACAAGTACAGGCATCCTAACATACCCTGCAAATAATAGGACCAGAAGGAACCTAATAAGGACAAAATCGGAAATATTAGTCATTACTGTCCGTTCGGACACTTACTACAACACGTAATTCAATGGAAGCTAATGGAGATTCGTATATTTCAACACTGCCGTTTTTCTTCCTTTTCTGAGAATTCTACAGACTTATCCTTCACTTTAAACTATTCCTGCAAATTTCAAATATTTTCACTCATTCGGATAAATCACTGATAGGACTTATAGGTTTTTTGGTGATTCCGGCTTCCCGGGCCCAATACCTTCGTACTTAGTCTGGGGAATGCTCAGGATTTGTCCTCAAATCCAAGATGGCCACCAAAATTACCATCAAAATCATCTCAGTCAGTTATCAATTATCTAATGTTACCTTATCAAGTTTAACATTAACGATATTGTAGTATTACACTTACTTTGTTTCGCCAATCATTAACATTTAACTTTTATCGGTTTTTGCTCGCAATTACCGATAATTTATTTGCCCTGAACCAGTTGCTGATCACCTTTAATTCACTATTTATTACATCAATTGTGCCTATATCAGGATGGAAATACAGTAAGGTAGTATCATCAGCAAATAATTTACCACTTCTAGCGATTAAACGGCCTTTATATTATTATTTACATTTGGAATGAATAAAAAAGGCCAAAATTGAGCCACAGTATTCCAGATTATACAATTATACATCATGATTACTAATTAGTGTCAAACGCTCTTGACAAATCCCAAAAGAACGCGATTGTAGATTCGTTCCTTTCTACTGCATTACTTATTTGATCAACTAATGCAATGATTGCCATAGGTTGAAGGGTTAAATCTAAATCCAAATTGTTCGTCATATATTTTGTTTTTATCAATAATTTTATAGTTCATACTTGTCTTTCTACTTCTGGTATTTAAAAAAAAAAACAAGGAAGTACAGAAACAAGATGGTTATATGAAAATACTGTACTTCTCTGTTATCTTTCTATACAATATTGGAACTACTTATGATACCTGTAGTTGGACTGGAAAACCAGTAGAAATGGAAAACCAGTAGAAATGGAACTATTGAATAATTTCGTTAAAGGCTTTGCTATTTCATTGGAAACCCTCTTTACAATATAGCAGCTGATATAATATTGAACAGGACTCTTATTTTGATCAAACTTACTAATGATCTTTTTAACATCGTCAGGAACTAGAGTTTCATAAAAAAAATCTTAGTATAAATGGTTGGAATATGGAAACTTGTTTATGTTGAACGCTACTTTTAGCACTTGCACTATGTTTTCGTATCGAATACTCTAGTTCCTTGCCACAGCAGCCAGCAAAGTCTTCCCAAAGTCCCACTGTGCATGGATTACACCAACATCAGGTCACGCACTGCTGCCATTTCAAAACACAGACATTTACTTCGCATTTCCCAAGAAAAATCGATGACCGTGTAGGAATTATTTTGTCTAAAATGGTTCCTTTTATACCACCCGAAACCGTTCAACAGAAAAACTTCTAACCGATCACATATTTTTGTTTTAAAACCTTATAATTAAACCCGAATATCAAATTTCCACAGACGCCTACTAAAGTCTGTTGTAGAGACTCTTATTTAGCTTTATTTGAACAATGACACTCATAACAATAGCTCAGCGGGATGTTGTCGGCTGCTGTGGTTCCTTGCAATATTTACAATTGCAATTTTGCATAATTCTGTATTTATATTTGATGGTTGTTTGTGTGCTTATACTGTAGGCCTACTTATAACTCAAGTTTTACAACACTAGCCACATTTTTTGTTAAATTCCATTCCTTGGTTATGAAAGCAGGGAGACTTGTAATCCAACCAACCATTCATGATGTACTCGAGGTAAGGCGTTTTCCGTGCGGCAGGAAGTAGCTACTTGCCAAACATCCGCAATAGGTCCTCGCTGATAGGCATAACGTAAGGCCTACTGTACCAGCATCATCATGTGCAATTCTCCTGCTCATATAACCTGTAGTGATAACATAAAAACAATATGCTTATTGATATTTAAATGTACACACACTTTACAAAAGTATTGCAACATGCAGAAAAAGGATTTCATTATCACAAAATGATTTCAAATTGTAACAGTAGCTCTTAACCACATATGGCGCACTGAATGTCAAAGTTGTGTTTTCAATAAATGCTATTCCCCAGAATCCTGGAGTGCGAAAAACATTTTGATTTGAATGCCATGTTCCATAAATATGGCGGATTAAAAGAGCTGGTGATCGATAACTTGCCTATTGCACCCCAGAAGGAATACAGACACAGGAACGCCACAAATGACTCCAAATAGTCGCTAAATGAATTGTGCGGGTTTGTTAGGATTTACTCTAAATGTTTACGGGAGAAAAGTGCAATGCTTGTGTGGACCAGAAATGAGATAACGTCAGTGGAAGACAGTGGTCTTTAAAAAAATCGGAAAATTTTGAGACATCCCCATTGCAATTTGAATGATAAATCACGTGGTTTGCGCAAATCATTTCTGAATACTTATTCACATTCCACGACAAACAGTGTCAATGTCAACGGTATGATTAAAAAGTTCTTTTCAAGTTACCACGTGACCACTTTCTTACCATTCAATTTCCCGAGTCCAACAGCGATGGGCTTGCTCTCATCTTGACGATATCTCATTTCTGGTCCACATAAGCACTGCACTTTTCTCCCGTAAACATTTTAGAGTAAACCCCAACAATTCATTTAGTGACTATTTTGGAGTCATTTGTAGCGTTCCTGTGTCTGTATTCCTTCTGGGGTCCAATCGGCAAGCTATCGATCGCTAGCTCTTTAAATCAGCCATATTTGAGTTATGTAAGCAATCCACTAGTGGACTATCTGCGACCCCTCCACAAATAGTCCGCTAGTGGAATAATCGCGCACGGGATCCTCAAATAGTCCGCTAGTGGAATAATTGCGCACAGGTGCGCAAAAAACTCCGTCCCTATAAGGAGACGGTAGATCATTTCCGCGCACGGGATCCTCAAATAGTCCGCTAGTGGAATAATTGCGCACGGGTGCGCAAAAAACTCCGTCCCTATAAAGAGACGGTGGATCATTTCCGCGCACGGGATCCTCAAATAGTCCGCTAGTGGAGTAATCGCGCACGGGATCCTCAAATAGTCCGCTAGTGGAGTAATTGCGCACGGGATCCTCAAATAGTCCGCTAGTGGAGTAATTGCGCACGGGTGCGCTAAAAACTCCGTCCCTATAAGGAAACGGTGGATCATTTCCGCGCACGGGATCCTCAAATAGTCCACTGTCGGAGCATCCGCGCACGTGGATCATTCCCGCGCACGGGATCCTCAAATAGTCCGATAGTGGATCAGTTGCGCACGGGATCCTTTTTTTTTTTTTTTTTTTTCGTGCCGCCTTTATTCGCGTGCGTATCATGCTCTGATTCCAAGCATAGCGCGCGCGATTCATGGGTGCGCAACATAAAAGTCGCAGTGACGTCACCTTCAACTTAAGATGACACAAACTATAGCGGACTATTTGAGGATCCCGTGCGCGGAAATGATCCACGTGCGCGGAAATGATCCACGTGCGCGGATGCTCCGACAGTGGACTATTTGAGGATCCCGTGCGCAATAAATCCACTATCGGACTATTTGAGGATCCCGTGCGCGGAAATGATCCACCGTCTCTTTATAGGGACGGAGTTTTTTTGTGCACCCGTGCGCAATTATTCCACTAGCGGACTATTTGAGGATCCTGTGCGCGGAAATGATCCACCGTCTCCTTATAGGGACGGAGTTTTTTGCGCACCCGTGCGCAATTATTCCACTAGCGGACTATTTGAGGATCCCGTGCGCGGAAATGATCCACCGTCTCCTTATAGGGACGGAGTTTTTTGCGCACCCGTGCGCAATTATTCCACTAGCGGACTATTTGAGGATCCCGTGCGCGATTATTCCACTAGCGAACTATTTGTGGAGGGGTCGCAGATAGTCCACTGGTGGATAACGTACATACATGCATATTTAGGTAACATGGCAATCAAATCAATATATTTTTCGCACTCTAGGATTCTGGGAGTAACTTCTGTTTCAAAAACACAACTTTGGCATTCAATGCGTCATAATTGGTTAAGAATCGATGTATATTATGAAATTATTTTGTGATTATGAAATCCTTTTTGGGCATGTTGCAATACTTTTGTCCAGTGTGTGTAATTGGTATTTTGGTCTTAATCATACTTACAAAATAACATGATACAGGGCGTATCAAGGGATGATGGAGGTTGAGTTTTTTAGTACGTGCCCCGCCGGCTAAGTGGTGCGGATAGATTAATATCAAAAAACGATAGGTAAATTATAGCAAAAAGTGTTAACATATCGATTCAATAACTCAAAAACATAACAAACTCAGAGCCCCGCAAATAGTACAAGAAAATAGTTTTTTGCCTAAAAAAATTGCAACAGAACATTTTTTGTATTATCATACTTCTAAATTGTCACAGAATAATGTGTCAAAGGTCTAGAAAAATCAACGATGGGGAACATGTAAAACATAGGGGGTACATTTTGTACAGGAGTCAAAAGTAAAAGAGGTCTAATTGTTTTGAAACCTACACCACTTGTACAGAGGTCAAATTTTAAAGTTACTCCGATTTCGAATCATTTTTAATTTTCTTAAATGTTTGCTTAACAAAGTAGGGGGAAACAAGGTCAAGCCTCATTGAATGCAAAACTATTCCTTATTTTTTCCATTCAATTGACTACCGATTCAAAATATTCATGCAAATAGAACAAAATTCCTCTCAAGGATAATGCATCTCGATCTTGCATTACCTCATCCAGCTCAATAGTTGCCCTATGGGCTTGGTCAGACCATGCCGGCATCCTGGCGCCATCCTTTCAGGTGCTAAAGAGTTATCTGCGCGGATTCTGTGACTAACTCCTCCTATGGTTGCATGGCATTCCGGACACTCCCTTCAACTTTGCTCCACCCCATTCTCCGATGGCATAGACGTGCCCATTTGGGCATTTGAACCAATGCCACCTTCGATAAACTCGTGGCTTTTATAATCGTCTGACGGTTCAAGTCTCGCTGTATGTACAAACCACCCCAATTTGACGACATTTTTCCAAGTTCTTTAGCTCTCTCCTCGTTTATTTTCAGCAGTGGCTTCCATCCAGTAGCATGTTAGGTTTTCGACATATGATTGCACCATCCTACAATCTTAGCAAACGTTCAAATCTAGATTGTCCGATTAACTTTGCACAATTCCAGCACAGATATAAGCGTTCCAGCTCGAATGTAAACTCGTCTTTTCTTGATCACTTCCCCGCATATGTTGTCTTCTTTAAATAGCCGCTGTTTGTAACATGAAGTTGTCTTGTCAATCAGTACAATCGTCTAAGTCGTCAATCTTCAATTCCAATCGGCGGGCTGATCCAAACAAGCTCATTCATTCCGGAGAGCTACTAACTCCTGTAATCCTAAGTGTTTCTCTAATCGTTTTGCCAGTTTTCTCTAACCTTCGTTCATCAGGCGATTATCTTGGAGACCTTGAGTTCTATTTTTGCCTCCTTCTTGTTGGTTAATAACTCTTGACGTTCCCCCCTCATCGAATTTTGACTTTTTCAATATCAGCCAATTCTTTCTTCATTATTGTTTGCATACCAGTAATTGCATCTGATAGGTGTCTTACATTTGGGACATCCCTCATCTGCATGCTTACGATTCTCCTGTTGAGATTCATCTGCCATGTGCATCCAATGATCCATTCCCCACCGACCTCAATCAAGTTACCACAGCCGCTAATGAAGTAAACTTGTCATCTTGTCCTCCTCATCCAAAGAATCTCAGGTACTTCCTGTGGCACAGATTCGAACTTATTCGGGCATGGTTCGCCGCATACACCAATACAAGGGTACTACCGCTGCTCCTTTCCTTCCATTGCCGTACGTTTTCCGGAACATGGTTTTGTACAGACATCGCGATTGCATAGTTCTCCGCATGCGTCAAGCTTTGCGTGTCTACATTTCCATTCACATGGTTCTTGACAGGGTACACATGGTTCCCCACATGTCCTTGGACATTTGCTGTGTTTGCACATGTTTTCACAGGGTTGTTTGCATGGTGGACAAGCTTTTGTACATGGTTCTTTGCATTGATGACCACATACAAGTATACGCTGGCATCGATGAGTACAGGCCTATTCAATCTTCCTCGTAAACAGCCCCCACATGTACCGGTGCAAGGATGCCCACACCGTAGCATGACATTGCAGGGAACTGGACAAGCATCTAAAGGGGAAGAACACGGTAGGGTAGCAGAATGTCCACATGGCAAATCTCTCTTCATTATCCTCTGGCACGGTGTCCTATCGCACAACTCGCCACAAGGTCCTGTACATTCATGCCCACATTTCAGATTTTTTCCACATCTGGATTGACAGTCCAGCAGATCTGGATCTTATAGCACGGCACCTTTTGTGTATGACCACATCGAGGTAACACCTTATCAACTCTGAACAGGCACACTCGTTCGCATGCTTCCCAACATGCGTTTCTACATATATGACCCATCTTACAAAGTTTTCTTGAGCAAAGCTTCATGCAGCGATATTGAAGATGTTCAGGATCTTTCGGGTGACAAGGCATTTCACACACATGGCCGCATTCTAGCCGAAACTCGCAAGGTTGTCTACAGCCTCCTTCGGGCACGCGCTTAAAATCTTTATCAGAGGATACTTCAGTTTTGATCTCTGGATGTCTGGCGCAAAGGAGTTTCAATGACGAACCGATGAGCTTGCGTGATCTCATGGTGGTAGTTATCTTTTTCCAAAGATCACTTTTCTGACTCAATTGTTCAAAATTTCCAATGCAGAATAGACCTTCTTTGGCTCTTGAGAGTGCTACACAAACTCGGTTGGCTATCTTTAAGAAACCAATGTTGCCTTCATCGTTACTGCGAACCAAAGAAAGCAGAATGATGTCATTCTCTTCCCCCTGGAAATTATCGACTACAGAAGTACGTACTCCTTCAAATGTCGTTTTGTCCATTAGTCGTCTGATATTGAGCAACTGTCCTGTGTACGTGGTTAGTATGGTGATTTTAGAAGGATTATAGTCTTGTTGCAAAAGGTACTTGCAGAAAGCTACCAGGAATCTTGCTTCATGGATGTTAGACCGACTACGTGTGTCATCATCTGCACTTTCTTGATATGAATGATCAATGAAATAGATATTACTGGAAACCCCTTGGACATCAAACATATTCTTTACGGAATTATGATCCTGTAGTTTGGGATAAAAATGCTTCTTCATAATGTGTGATATGTCAGGTCTCATGCGATGCTGTAGATACAGTTGTTGACATGGAAGATCATTTTTTACCATTCTTTCGAAAAGAGAGATATCCATATTATAGTCCTTAGCTAAACGATAAACTGTGGGATTTGGGCGTAACTGCTGATGGTCGCCTATCATGACAAGCTGTATGCAGTGCCTACTTAAAGTTGTTACGATGTGAGATTCCAAAATCTCCGCTGCTTCTTCAATGATGATGATCTTTGGTTTGACGCGCTGTAGAAGGGCACGGCTTTTTGCTGCCCGTGTGGTGGTCATACCAATAACATCGGAAGTCTTCAGGATTTGGTAATCTTCTTGATCCATAACCTCTTTCAAAGCATTGGTGACCTTATTGTATGTAGATACCTTTTGTAGGGCTTTCTCTATCAGATGTTGGCGAAAGCAGACCACCCAGTATCCATACAAATTCCACCTTTCATCAAACGAAAGCGCCCAGACGTCTCGTATCTCATTTGCGCTATTGGAGCTCATTGTTGAATTGTTGTCCACCAGTGCCTGAATGCGATTTGCAATGCGGTATCCTACTTGCTTGGCATCTAGATCACCTGTTCTGGAGTTAAGCTTTCTAAAATGCTTGTATATCGAATGCTAGTGGGGTATTTTTGTCATCACCTTCTGGTAGTTGTGTAGGTCTAAGTATTCCATCTTCTTCGTCCGCATATCTATCTTCCGAGAGCAGGTATTCCATATCAAAGAACTCATCCTCTTCATCGTCGTTAGTGGTTGATGTTGCTGTTTCACTACGATCGATTCGAGGTGCTGATTCTCCCTCTTTCCTGTAGTGAACAAAATCTGCATTAAGATCCAACCAAAATAGTACAGTATTTCGGTTATCTATGCCTTCCTTGTCTGAAAGACTATCCTGCTGTGCCTGAGTTAAAAATGGTTTCAGTAGTGCCGTAGTGATGACTCCCTTGAATGTTTGCTGAACAGTTCGGTCTTTTCTTCAATATACCGTCTGATTTCTATCGCCTTTTCTTTGTGCCTGTTTCTGCATTTCTTCAAAGACAAATCTGCAACATCATTATTCATCCGAAGCTTAGCACGAATCTCATTTATATTGTACAGAGATAGTCGTTCACTTCTGCTCCTGCCACCTACCCTTACAACTCTGTTACTAAAATGCAACACCCCTTCAAGAAACTGATCCAATGCATGATTAGTATAACACACGACTAGGATAGGACCAGGTGAAGAATCAAGAATGACATCGTCCACTTTGCTCCATTTGCTGCGGTTTTGTAGAAGTACTTGCATGATCTTCAAACCAACATACGTTTTCCCTGTACCCGGCGGGCCCTGTATAACACTGAAGTTATTTGTCAGTGCAGTATATACCGCTTGGAGTTGCGACTGATCGAGATGCATCTGCTTCGGGGAGGGCCAGGTTTTTTGTTCAAGCAGAGTGACTTCGTGCGGTTCTCTTCTTGGACAATCGTCCTTGAGCAATGCTCTTAGATCAAATTTCATATCAGGTTCATCTTGAAGATATTGTGGATGATCAACTTGTGAAGATATCTTTAGAATGTGCTTCTTAAATGGAAGCGAATCTTCTGTTACTTCCTTCAGTCCCTCCAAGACATGTCTGTAAGCCTCAAAAAACGCAACCGATTCCACCATGGCAAATTCGTAGGAAGTATTAAGAAATCGTCTGACATCGTCCCGAAAGTCTACATCCAGCATTCCCTGAATTAGATGTCTTGGATCTCGATTTGCCACAGTTCCAAACATAGCTGTTTTGAAATTATCACACGACAGACATACTAAAGATCCGTGTAGTAGACGTTTGCTAACAAACCAACGGATTCCCTTCAAAGAACTACAGTCGAACTGTATTCTGTAGACGATATTATTGTTTGTACAAATAGGGTAGAGAAAACGGACTTTGCGGTACACTCGAATGTCTTTCGTTTTATTTTGAGTAGCGTCAGTTTGAAACTCTGCTATGCCTTCCCGTAAAGGTGCAACAAAATCCTCTCGCATCAGTCGAAATTGTACGTCAAGATAGTGCTCAAGATCTCGATATTTACCACGCACCACGTTCTGCCTCAAGTATGGCGGTTGTTCTATCCTAAGTTCTTCCAAAGTAGGAAAGACAGGGAAGTCACGAAAGTTGTTTGGAGGTTCAATGGCGGTTGAATATCCCATACGTGCTGAACGTTTCTTTTCTTCTTCAGGAGCATTAATTACACAAGCAGCTTGCTGTTTGAGAAGCTCTTCAACTTCATTGATGATTTTCTGATCCAACACTTCGCCTTGTCGTATTAGGGTGTTAGACGCATTTGTTATTAAATCCAACAGTACTCCAACCTGGTCCCTGGTGCTCGGTAAATGCTTGAGTAATGATCTGAATAATATGATGCAATTCCGAAAATTGTCTTCCAACGTGTCAACCTTCGATGAACACTCGTCGTTCTTCATTTTTGATATGTGTTGGAGGAGATGTTCCTTCAAGAAAGTTGATGTTTTTACCACGCTTAGTACTATAATTGTGTTCTCCGGGGCATCATGATTACCTGCACGGCATGCTTTGGCTAAAACTTGAAGCAGGAGAGTCATTAAATCTCGTCGAATCTCGTCTTGGTTTAAAGTCTCTTCAAGACAGTTTTCTGCGCCAGCTAACTCATAAGGGACACTTTTATCATTGTCCTGGGACATTCGTTCGAGTCGCTTGTATCCGAATGCCCTATTGTGATGAGATGGAGAAAAGGGCCCTCTTGTTGTGAAAGATCGATCATGATTCCACTCGCCTGAATTAAACCTGCCATCAAAACCTCTCTGAGTCCATTGTAGTCCTTCTGGTGTGAGTCGTTGTTAAAGCTTCGGAAGAATGTGCTCATGTTGAGGCAGTATTCCTTGTTGAAAGACGCAGGATGAGGGTACGACGGCTCTCTTGCCGCGCCTCGGCAACCAGTATGGTTCTTCATATCTTTTCGAAGTGGTTCAAGTCTGGCGGCGTTTCCTCGTGAATTAAGATTCTGTGAAGGGATCGTCATCATATGAGTCGTTTCTTGGCGGCCAACTTCCAGAGCTCCTTTTGGTGTTAACTACATGATGAGGAGCCTGCACGTGTGTGTTCAAATCTAAGGAAAAAGATAAATGAATTCTAAATTTTAGAGGTCTCTACCGCACTTTTCGTTCCATTGAAATTGGTGATGGATCTGATGAATATTGACATAATAATTACTTTCGTTAGATTAGAAGATGATCGCAAATTTTGGATTAGTGAACCTCTCTTAAACCAAGATGATCTATATACTTAGATTTTAAAAAAAATTCCAATCTGATGTTATATTGAAGAGAAGATATCAGTATCTTCCCACATATGCATTGCTTCCAATGTAGGTTTTTGTACAGGTACTGATGTGAATGTTATAGATGAACATGGCTACATTGACAGTAGATCAAACTTGCCATATTTAGAGAATTTTTTCATCTCTAACGATTCACATGACTTCTGTACAGAAAGTCTCCATTGGAACGCAAGCATTGTGGGAAGCTACTGATATCATCTTTTGTATATATGGTCATTTTCATCAATGAAACATTGCATTTTGGAGGCAAGATACATCCCAAAAATTGTCTCAAAAGTATTTAATACCTTTAAGGGAAAAATAATGTTGCCAACTTCTTTCGTTTCTGCACAGTATGCCCACAAACATTTTGTACATAAAAGAAATATGTTTGATTCATGATTAAAAATTTTTAAGCAACAAAATGCACTTGACTGACTTTATCAGCAGAGTTTGCTGGGAACAAATTTTTATTTGTACGAAGTTAAGTTTTGAGTCGCTATTGAACTCAAGAAATATACATTTCTTTAGTTTATTATGTTATCCTTGAATATTGAAATTTGCCTGAAAATTAATCCTCATAAAAAGAAAGATTAAGATACCTTTTTATTTTGTATAAGATGCATTAAATTCACATCATATCATTCCATGACCAAATTATATTTGATGTGTAATAAAAACACATTCAACAAGTTAACGTAAACCGTTTTTTTTTACTATTTTGTCACAAATCCATCATTGACTAAAATGTTATCTGATTGAAAAGTTACTGTTGTGGTCGATCAATATTAAAATAGCTAGTTTAGAGTTGCTGAGAAAGGTAGCTACGTAATAAACTCCTTACAAAAGGTCACATTTTCAAAATTTTAACTTTCTTAGATTTTCATAGTCCAAATAGTCCCATTTCTTAGCTGAAAGAAAACACATATCCACCCTGTTTAGTTTAACCTTGAAATAAGATGCAGAGTCAATATCTTCGTCGAAGTTTTACCACACTTAGCAACTTGCCCTTGTGAAGGATAACGTAATAAGCAAGGTTTCACGGACATTATGTTGTATTTATAAATCTCGCACTTGAGCCTTCAAGCAAACATTACATATTTTTACAACGTTTGGCAACAAGAAACCTTGGGATCATCGGATGAATGGCAAACCTGCGATTTTTTTATAAGTTTGATGTTTGGTTTTTGGACTCAATTTCTCATATCTTTCGATGTTTGAATGCAATTATCTCATAGAATAGATAATGTAAATATTTGCAAACAAAACTATATCGCCCAATTCGGCCTCAACGTCTCCTATCAAAATAGTAACGCTTTGTTTCTGCATAAACATTGTTTAAAACGGTTTTTTTTGTACTCTTCTTATCGTGTCCAAACACTGTGGTTCTCAATATGATCCAGCCAGAGATGGTTACACTGTCTGGCTGCTTCACTGAATTCCGCAAGGTCCTTATTTGTGCATTGTTGCTCCAGCATGGGCAACCACGAGGGTTTTCCATTGTCTGCGGTGCTGTTCCACAACCACAGCTATATCTGATCTGTTCCGATAGCCCCCTTCTGCAAGGAAACCTATATCGGCCAGTTCTGGTTCTCAATCTACTCAATTTGACTATAGACAAAAATGTCTGGAAATGCACTGTTTTTCAACAATATCGACCATAATTACTATAAAATCTAATAATACTTCTTAATGTGTATTTCGTATCTACCACTCCTTTTTTCCGTTACGATTCAATCCATAAAGAGTTTTATTTCCAAAATAATAGTTGATGCAGTTCCAATCGTGCGTTTTCTGTTACAGCAAATGTTGTATTGTACCAAAACTACTTCACTCTACTTCCAAGGTATTAATTAGGGACTAATCGCTGTTAACTTTGGCAAAGTAATCTGACTTGTTTAGAAAACATAAATCTATTAGCTTTAAAATTTAAATTCCAAAATGGATTGCTCGCCCGATTTATTCTTAAATCTTTTGCATGTTTTGTAAATTATATCCTTACTACGACTCTACGACTAGATAAGATCCTGTTTAGATTTTCGAAAGAACAATCCAGTATGTGGAATAAATTATGTGTTTACAACTAGCCCCCAAATGTAAGTACCAGAGTTCGCATGTGAGTGTAGAAGTTTTAAGTGCAATACTGCCATTTGTCAGAAATTCCCATCAAACATCACTATTAGGCCCAACTCTTTGGTCAGTGGCTCTGAGCTTGAAAAACAAACACAACCAATGATGTGTTTCCGTGGGAAGGTGATATGGTCTTCCGGACTCGTAGTGCCACCTACAACGGTGAAAGATAGTGCACTCGATTCAGTTTACCTAAACGCAACATTAGTTTCTTTATTCCGTTTGTCGTCTATGGAGCCCTTGACTATGGCTCCGGGCGTACCATATCTCATAGGTGTTCCCATGGCTTATATACAACTCGCTCTCGTCAACTATCCAACGGTTTTGGAATAAGAAAATGCTTAAAATGTAAAAAACAGATTTTTTTTTCGTCAGGATTTCGTGATTCCATGAAAACCGATGACGACATTCTATAAGTTTGTGATTTCTTGGTCCTGCCACCCCCGCCTGATTAAAAACTTCTTTATGAAACACCACCCTTATGCATACCATACTGCATAATCCAAATAGACAATCGGCATTTGTGAACTTTTTAGTTGATTTGCTATCAATTTTTGATTAATTCGATATAATTGTGTCCAACATTTTATAAAAACATTTTGGTGACCCCCCTACTAATCTGTTTTCTGGTGTATTAAAATTATTACAAAACCACCACAATGTAGTCATTTTGACATTACCAATGAAAAATTTATCCGATAACTGTTTAACTTACGATATCGTTTCCCCCTCTCACCTCCTCTTCTTTATATAGTAGATTTCGTTGACAGTCGAGTCTAACTTCCGCAGGAGACCGTGTGTGGGAAAATTAAGCTGACCAATTTTAAAAAATTAGCTTGATGTTAAAATGCCGTTACTCCCCATGGTCTATCTTCATGAATTTTAGTTTGCTCCCTGAAGTGTAGATATTTTCATCGTATCTCCGTCAATCGTAGTCCTTCCAGATGAAATACAAAATTAACTATATTATTAGTTTTAAGAAGAAATCTAACATTATTATGATAACAGTCCGTCTGAGTTGCGACTGAGTTGTCAAAGAGTTGCAATTCAAGGCCGCCAACGCCCACTGAAATCACGTTAGGTATCTTAAGAGGGCGTGAAACAATCACGCCTACCTTAAAAGTAACTGGCTGCAGGGTAAAGCTTGTAAATTTGTTCAGAAAGTTTTAAGAGTACATTACACAAATTGTTTTTCGTAATCGTTTGTTTAAGATTTAGCCGATTCCGGAAAGATTTCCATATGTACCCCTCTTAAATTATACAGGAAACAATTATTGTTATTTAGAGCTGACACAAACAAATGCCCTAACCCTAAGGCCAAAACAAAAATTAATTTGTTTCATGTGAACTTCAAAGAGGGGTCATATGGAACTCGGTGCCGCAGAGGCTTGAAACAAAAATTCCAAGTTTAATTCTTATGGCGCGTCAGTTTTTCGCGTAGCGCCGCTATTTAAGGTTAAGAGTTTTCTTTTCTTATTATAGCATTGGTAAGTAACAATGGTCCGTAGTTCACAAGATATGTTAGTCCTGTTTAACTTTTGTCCAGACTAAGTCCTACTATAGAATGACCCTCCAAACTTAATCTTCTTTCCCTATATTAGCTTAAATACCAAGAGAAAGTACAGGTAAGACAACGCAAGCTGAGCTTAGCTATTTCAAATTGGTTTTTCTTTCATATTCTGTTTTAAAAAGCTTTTAAAAAATTCAAAAGGTCCTTCTAGATGGACTTAGTCCTGGACTAGAGTTAAGGCAGACCTTAGTTCTTTTGTGAATACGGGCCATAGGGATCGCCTTTGTCCCTGTTTGTCGTTGTAGTCTGTTGATGTCTGTTGTCTGTTGTTGATGTACAGAGTGTCCCAAAAAAGTGCAACCCGCCATTCCGGAAAAAAATATTTAAAAGATTTCTCGTGTCAATCTTCGATAAGAACTTATGGACTGTATGAAATCCTAATGTCATCTATAAAATGCCGTTTACCCCCCCATCTTTTCTGGTCCCTAGATCCAGAGAAGGGTGTAAATAGTTGGGCCACTTTCACCTGGACGCATAACCCCCGCAGGCGCGCGCAAGTGGCTGAATCCTGCTAAAACTATTTATCGTGGATCCGACTGCTCATACAGTCCACGGTAAAGGTATTTAGCCGTCTAACTATGTGTTCAGTTTGTAGACTTATGGATTATGGACCCCTCGTTTCACATTGATATTGGTGTATAGGATATAAGATAAAATGGACATTATTAAATCGTTGATTGAAGAATGATGCTGCAAGAGCAGAATTTGGATTAGGACTATCTAAACCAGGATGATTATTTACTTAGATTTAAAATTCCAATATGATGGTATATATGGTCGATTTCAGCCTCCTTCGGGCAAGCGCTTAAATCTTTATCAGAGGAATACTTCAGTTTTGATCTCAGTGTCAATGACGAACTGCTGAAGCTTGCGTGATCCAGTGGTGGTAGCCATATTTTTCCAATGCAGAATAGACCTCGTATGGAAGGTCTACTTAGATTAAAACCTTCCAAGAGATGGTCTATATTGGTCGATTTTCATGAAAACATCATTTTGGAGCAACGATACATTCCCCAAAAAATTGTCCAAAAAAGTATTAATACCTATTATGGGGAAAAAGTAAGGTTGCCCACAACCTTTCTCTGGTTCTGCACATTATGCACACCACATTTGTACAACAAAAAGAAAAGAGAGGGTTTATTACACATATCAAAATTTGAAAGCAACAAAAAATTGCTGACTGATTACATTATCAGAGAGTTTGCTGGGAAAAACAAAAAACAATTTTTATTTTGTACGAAGGTAAAGTTTGGGTAGCTAATTGAACTCAAGAAATAATATGCATTTCTTTAGTTGATTACGTGATCCTTGATCCTTGAATTTTGCCTGAAAACTCTAATCCTCATAATAAGAAATATAAAGATACCTTTTATTTGTTATAAGATTGAATTAAGTCACCTCATATCATTCCATGACCAAATTATATTGATGTAAATAAAACAATTCGAAAACTTAGTAATCGTAAACGTTTTTTTGTTAACTATTTGTCAATCCACTCATGGATAAAAATGTATCTGCTTGGAAAGTTAAATATATTTGTGGTTGATCAATATTAAAATCGTTGTAGTTGCTGAGACTGTAGATAACGTAATAATAAACTTCCTTACAAATGTCGCATTTTTTAAAAAAAAAGTATAGTTAACATTTTCTAGATTTTCAATAGTTCATTTTGAGCTGAAGAAAGAAAGAAAACACTATACTACTGCCGTCGTATTATGTTTCACATGCAAATAAAGATTGCGAGTGTCCATATCGTAGCAGAAGTTTTACCACACTAGCAAATGCCTTGTTGTGAAGGATAACTGTAACGAACACAGGTTTTCACGGAATTATGTTTTGTATTTCATAAATAAGAAATTGGCATTCAAAGAAAAACTACATATAATTTTAAACGTTTGGCAAACAAGAAAACAGTGATATTCGGGATTGTGAATTCAAACGCTATTTTTATAAGTTTGATGGGTGTTTTGGACATTCAATTTCTCATATCTGAACCATTGTTAAACGTTTTGGGACTATAGAAAAAAAAATATCTGGAAAATGGCATGTTTCAAGAAACGACATAATTATTATTAATAAGCTAACAATACTTATTAAAGGTGTATTTCGTATCTTAAACTCCTTTGCGTAACGATTCAAGCAATAAAGAGTTATTTCCAAAATAATAGTTGATGCAGTTCCAATCGTGCGTTTTGTTACGCGTAAGTAAATGTTTATGTGCACTGTTAGCTCATTAGGCTCTTACCGAATTCCTAATTTCATACAGGAATCTGCCACGATGATTTCAAAATAAGTAACCTTTTGGTTACTCTAAATTTCGTTATTTTCCATTTTCATGCATGTTTTATTTGTTGATTTACATGTTTTAACCACTCACCGAAATGAATGCCTTAAAAGAGTTTCTTTGTGTGTAAATCGAGTAATTTGTACATAAAACCACTACGGAAGTGTTTTTATTCCAGTATTGCTTATTATTGTCAAGTAGAAAGAGTATGCACTCTTCCACCACTACACATGCATTTTTGAAAGGAAAGCTCACTACTATTACTACTTCACTCCAAAGGTTATGAATATGGGACACCAATCGCTGTTAACACTTAGAAGTAAATCCTGACTCCTGAGGTGTTGTAGTTTCCATTCAAAAGTAAATTTATTAGATTTAAATTTAAATCCAAAAATGGATGCTGCTAGCTTACGATTCTTTAGAATCACCAAAGGGAAAGTGGCCGGAAATGCATTTCTGACCGGAATTTTATATTTTGGAAAACCCACCCACTGGCTAGCCCCCCCCTAGCGCGTCTCCTAATTCTGGAATTAGAGGTGTACCAATGCAATAGGGGCTTGCATGTTTTGTAAAGTATATATCATACTCCGACTCTGCGACTAGATAACTCTATTAAGATTTTTGGAAGGAACAATCAATGTAAGTGGAAGGATTTGTTTCAAAAAACCCGCCAAATGTAAGTAACCTGGGGTTGTCCGCGAAATTGAACGATAAGCTATACGTAACGTTGCTGAGCGCTTGTTACGATTTCTACAAATTGTGACTTACGTGCGTCTTCGCGAACAATGGACGTTAACAGTCGTAGGAATACCTTCTTGAATAACTTAGGCTCAGGATTACTTGTCTTCTATTTGGGTGCACTCGTGGGTGCCAATTAGTTACGAGTCGGTGTTGAATGCGGTCTAGTAATATCGATTAATGGTTTAAAGCATACGCGTGGTTTTTGGGGTTAGTGCAGACTTATTGAGACGGGTTTCGGATCGGCACTACCCCTCGCATATTAGAAATTCTCGCGGTTGATCGAGAACCGCGTTAAATGGCCGTTTAACAGTGTGTGTTTTTTTTGTTTTTTTGCTGTGTACTTTCGCTAGGTATTAGATAGACCTACACCGGTTACAAGAACATGGCTTCAGAACCAAACGGGTGGGGAGGGCGGCTAATTTTTTTCCTCATGAGGCGTCGGTCTTATAGGTTGGACAGACATATAAATATTTATTTAAAAATGAAAAGTATATGCCATATCCAATAAACGAAAAACAAAAGGACATGAAGAATGAATATACAGTGCACTGTAAATGTGCAGCCAAGCAGGGATAAACGGTCTTAAGTAAAGTGAAGAAGAGAGACCATTACCTAGCGAAGACTTGCATGATTTTGTAAGAATTCAAAAACTCGGAAAGAGTAAATAGATGACAAATAAATTGTGCACTTTTTTAAGGCTGACTAAATAGTTTGAAATGTTTTTGTGTGTATATTAATTAATCATATAAATATATCCACCATAAAGATCGAGATGAAACGTTGTTGTGTGCTGTTGTAGTAAATATTGTATGTGTATCACAGTACTCATAGGATCGGACTACTGATCCTATAAAAAAATTGGAAGTGGAATTCTAGTAATAAGTGTAAGCGACCTTCAAGTGCGCTTAAAGCAAATTTCACACAGTGATTAGTCGGCATGGACAGGATTTTGTACATGGGAAAAAATTAAGATTTGTTCATTCACACACTACGAGTTGTGTAGTGCTACTATTGACACCTTAGCGTGATGTTTTAATCGTTTAACTCGGCTTACTCGTAGCGACAACACGGAGCCTAGTCAAAGTGTCAAGAAGCGTAAAAAACGGTTAAAAAATATTCGTGTAGCTTTACGTTGCAACTAGGGTACGTCAGACTACGGGACTGCTTTCGCGAACGAACCCCCAGCGTCGTCATGTGAATGACGGAGGTCGGAAGTGCATCGGCAGTGCCAATAGCTGTCATTGTCAAAAACTTCCCATAGAACTACTATTATGCCAAAGTCTTTGTCAGGGGCTCATTGAAAAACACAAACACCAATTGATGTGGTCCTGGTGTGGTTTGGGAAGGTGATTATGGTCCTCCGGAACTCATAGCCCACCACAACCGGGAAGAAAGGGCCTCAATTCAGTGACTCTAAAAGCACATTAGTTATTTTTTCCCGTTGTCGTCTATGAGGCCCGGACTATGGCTCCAGGGTGGACCAATCTCATAGGTGTTCCCAGTGGCCGTATATATAAACACTCGCTCTCGTTTTTTTTAGAGTTGAGTTGATTCTTAAACTCCAAAGGTTTTGGAATAAGAAAAAATGTTTTTTAAAAAAAACAGATTTTTCGTCAGGATTCTTCGATACAGAAAAACGATGACGACCGTCTAAGTTTTGGGATCTGGCCGCCACCGCCTGATAAAAACTTTCTGTAGGAAATGACCTATTAATGCATACCAACATGCTTAAATACAAATTAATAAACCAAAAATATATTTGTTGAACTTTTTAATGTAGGTTTTTCTATCAATTTTTGAATTTTCAATTCGAATAATTGTGCCAACATTTTATTAAACATTTGGTGGAACCCCACCCCCCACCACTATCGGTTTATGGGAGGAAAATATTACAAAAACGACAACAACCACAATGTAGTCATTTTGAACAGTACACAAAATGAAAATTGATCCTGCTAATGTTTTTAACTTACATATCGTTTCATCATCTTATTTTACGTAGCTTTCGTTGACAGTCGAGTCTAACTTCCCGCAGGATAGACCGTGATGTGGGGAAAATTAATTTCACAAAAATGATTAAAACTTAGCTTGATGTTAAAAAATGCCCGTCTACTCCCCATGGTCTACTTTAATGAAATTGTATGTATCCTATGCTTCCTGAAGGAAAGGATATTATCTCCTTCATTCGTAGTCCTCCAGGAGAAAATACACTAATTCATAAATATATTTTTAAGAAAATACTAAACATTATTATGATAACAGTCCGTCTGAGTTGCGAGCTGAGTTGTTAAAGAGTTGCAATTCAAGGCCGCCAACGCCCACTGAAAATAACGTTAAGTATCTTAAGAGTGCGTGAAACAAATCACGCCTACCGTAAAGTAGTGCTCATGGTAAAAGCTTGTAGTTTCTTTTAGTGTGAAGTGTTTTTAGAGTTAGTAAAAGTGTTTTTTCCTGAGCTGTTGTTGAAGATTTAGCAGATCCTCGAAAAAAAAAATTCCAAGTTGATTCTAATGGCGCGTTAGTTTTCGCCGTAGTTGAAGTTTAATAAGCTGAATGTTTATGAGTTTCTTTATTATAGCAGGCCCCTGTAGTAACAACTCTTTTTGTGTCGTCTGCCAGGAAGCACATAGGTCCGTATTCAAAAAAGAACTTAGTCCTGGTTTAACCTTTAGTCCAGGATTAAGTCAATAGACGGACCTCTAAACAAATTTATTTTCTTTCCTATATTGGGAATTGTTTATTAGCTTGTTCTGCTGAATCAACACAAGAGAAAAGTACAGGTAGACAATCAAACTGAGAATTAGCATTTCCAATTGTTTCTCTTTCAGATTCGTTTTTTTGAAAAAGTTTTAATAAAAAATTAATAAGGTCCTCTAGAGGACTTAGTCATGGACTAATAGTTTGGCCAGGGATAGTTTCTTTTGCGGCTACGGGCCATTAGGGAGCACCTTTGTCCACCGTTGTTGTGCAGTCTGTGATGTTTGCTGTCGTCGTTGGATGTACAGAATGGCCAAAAATACAATATTCGGAAACAAAAATATTAAAAATATTTCTCGTCTCAATTTCGATTTTAAAACGGTATAGAAATTCCTAAGTAGTTCTCTATAAAAGCCGTGTACACAATTCATTCGGGTCCCTAAGATCCGAGACGGAGGAAGGTTGTGTAATTGTAAATAGGTTGGGCCACTTTCACCTGGATATGTTTGACCTTGGTAAGTATAGTCAGTAAAGTACTTTATGATTTGACCCAACACCAATTGCACCAGAAAACAATTTCGGTGGTTAAAGTTGAAACGAGAGATTTTGACGGGCCCCAAATATTGTGCCATAAGAGTAATGTCTATAGATTAGACTCTTAATAGATTTCCTACCTAATTATATTTGGCTACAGAATATGGTCTTAAAGAGAGAAAAAAAAGAGTTTAATTGCTTATATTTCAATAGAAAACAGAGGCTGAATATCGTATTTGCACCTATGCGAAATTAGCTATTTCACACATTTTGAACAAGAAACAGTTATCAGTTAATCCTTTAAAGGAAAGGAATATTTTGATGGAAAGCTGTACATCTGGCAAAAAATAGTAATTTCGATTTTTTTAGCGGACACCTGATATGTGAAATCTCTCGTTTGCACCCTTAATATACGGTGAAATAGTCCAAAAATAATATTATTAAAAGTACACCAAAATCAACCTAGTGGCACATAGTAAGAAATAAGGGGGGGGAACGTTTGTTAAAAAGGCCCCCCCCCCCCCCCCCCCCCCCACCCCCCCCCCCCCCCCCCCCCCCCCCCCCCCCCCCCCCCGGGTTAAAAAAATTAGAATGGTTCGAATTGATGTAATGATGTACCAATATTGGGATACTCTTTAAGGTTTAAAAAAAGGTAAGTTTGCCCTATCTACGTGTTCTAGTTTTAGTACAATAGGACATAAAAAGTTCAAGGTCATCCGGGGAAAATTCATAGAGATGGTCCGATTTTGTTAGGACTGGTTGTAACTGTTAAATTTGTTCCACTAGATAAGGTCAATGTAATATAGCTTTTTGTTTGAAACTCTATAAGAATCCAGAGCTCGACTAGTGACCTCCCATAGACCCTGTAGTCCCCAGTCACTTTTTGCGTTCCAATTATGCAACGAATATTATAGATGGTGCAACCTGTATATTTTCGGATTCTGTACCAATAGACGAACAATTTGACACCATTTTTTATAACGAACGGATATATCTGAAAATTTACCCCCATTGTGACCTTGAACCTATTTTGACTCATAACTTATTGAACTACAACCTGCAGATAGGGAAAACTATACCTTTTTTTAATCCTGGAAATGTAACGAACACGTTGGCATACTTTCGACGCGTTTTGATACTTTCATATTTTGTTCCACTCCTTTGATTTTAGTAGACTTTTGATATGATGCCACGTGGAAACCATTCGTGGTGTTCTCAGCATTTTTTTCCAAATAGCCACTTACCAAACAAGAATACATGAAAATGAAACTTTGACAAATACCAGAGACACGGAGTGGGCTTAAATAGAAAAAGAGGCAACAATGAAAGTCAAAGAACAGCAATAACTTGGGCAAACACCAACAACATAAGAACGGCACTCCAAAAAAAAAAAAAAAAAAAAGATAGGGAAAACTATACCTTTTTTTAATCCTGGAAATGTAACGAACACGTTGGCATACTTTCGACGCGTTTTGATACTTTCATATTTTGTTCCACTCCTTTGATTTTAGTAGACTTTTGATATGTTGTTTTTAAAGGTATTCTCAATACAATTCTGTTGGAATTGATTCTGTTGCAATTAGTGTTGGGTTAACGCAGCATTCATTCTATTTTGACTGGCCTAAGTAGCAAAAATACCTTGAAAAGTCATTTGAATGTTGTAATTCAGGTAGTAGTACTGGTTGTAAAAAGGCTACATTATATCTCATATCAAAGTTAAATCGTTACACAAAATTAAGCATTGCTTCAAGATGGCTGGTCATCAGCCTGGAAACTATCAACAGCCATAATTTACCACTGACGAGCATTGACTATGTTGACATCTTTCATTCAGACCAGATGCCACGTGGAAACCATTCGTGGTGTTCTCAGCATTTTTTTCCAAATAGCCACTTACCAAACAAGAATACATGAAAATGAAACTTTGACAAATACCAGAGACACGGAGTGGGCTTAAATAGAAAAAGAGGCAACAATGAAAGTCAAAGAACAGCAATAACTTGGGCAAACACCAACAACATAAGAACGGCACTCCAAGGAAATCCAAGCACAAGAAGGAATGCATTACACTTGACTCCATCTTTTACCCGTATCACAAGGATTGATCTGGGCTGGCATCTGTACCACACCCAACAGAGGGATGCATTCCTTAATAATGATCTTCCAAGATGCGTGGCCTACTGCAAATGGTTTGTCAACCATCCCAAGCTATCTTAAA
Organism: Ophioderma brevispina; assembly: GCA_023653785.1. Lineage (NCBI taxonomy): Eukaryota > Metazoa > Echinodermata > Ophiuroidea > Amphilepidida > Ophiodermatidae > Ophioderma > Ophioderma brevispina. Next base: position 1,071 of record JAMKCH010019984.1, on the reverse strand, counting down.
GGTCCCAGGAAATGCTAATAGAATTGATGTGGTTTGTGTCAAGTCTACAAGGAGGGACAAGAAAGCATTGAATATTTGGGTTGGTGATGACATCATTAGTGAAACTATTGATTTTTCAGAGAGTAATAGAAAATTCCAGGTGACTGGTGTGAATCTATTCATGACACTGACTGAAAATCAATAGTTTCACTAATGATGTCACTGGTAGTGTATTCTTTTTCTGGCCCTGTTTATTGGAATGGAATGCCCCGTAAAGATTTGGAGTAGGTTTATCAGCTCATTTCCTGTGACCTTTAATATAGGTTTCAACAGCTTTCACTGTGCTCATTACCCAGAACAACTTCCCAATACATAGAATGTGAGTGGCCCAATGTGAATTTGACACACTTTCGTAATTTTGCTCTAATTTCCTTTAAAATCGTCCAAATTGATCGGGGAAAATGTTTTATGTAGCTAAGAAACTGTTCTATCCATGGAACTATATCACGTTTTATTGAAAGTGCTTTTTGCCTGTCAAAAAATTAATTTCCGAATGTTGCACTTTTTGGCACACTCTGCTAGTCTGCTGTTGTTGTGAAAAAACATTTTCTTGTAATAGCTTGTAATATCCGCATACTTCAATGGATTTAAACCAAACTTGAGTCATAAGTGCAATGTGGGATCCCTCATTTGTTGATGAGGTCAAAGTTTACATGCCAATGTCAAAGGCCATGTGGGAGAGCGTGTCCTAGCGGTTAGGGTGCTTGCCTGTGGCGCGAATTTACCAAAAATCCCGGGTTCGAATCCCGGTGCGGTCACTTGCTGGGATTTATTCCAGTGCTCAATTTTGGATTTAATCTGTATACGAGCTATTGATTAAAAACAGGATACCGCTCTCCTCTATGGTTCACTTGGAATTGGGCAAATGGATCATGAAAGCATCCCGTCCTTCGGAGGGGACGTTAAGCCGTGTACAGAGAGTCACAACTGTACATATACATCGCAGTCAGTGTCGAATAAGAGTAGGGTAGTGTAAACCCCTGACTGTTCCCAATCCGCCCCAGTCTCAAAAGCGGGCCATGTTAGGAGCGT
>JAMKCH010019983.1:0-35486 GCA_023653785.1 Ophioderma brevispina | reverse complement strand
CCTTAATCGAAAGAAGGTCCCTCAGGGAGAACTGACAACAGTATTAATGCAGTTTTACGTCGATTACAAGACATCCAAGGGAAACCACTGCAAGAAGAAATGGACTTGGACTCTTTCGTTCATCATTCAACCGGATAACAAAAATCGAGGGATGACTAACAGGGAGGCCCTAACCCACATCCACTTTTTTGCCATTTTGAGATTTCGGTACCCCAAATGTCTGTATCACCCATATTCCTAAAATTATAAAATTTTAAATTGTAGATACAGCAGAATTTCACTTGACCACATCTCAATGGGCACCATACAGTTATTTACATTTACATTTATTTTTTAGTTAGAACTTTCTATTAGTCAACCCTTGAAATTGACTTGAACTTCCATCCATACAGAATGCGCATTCGCCATCAACTTTAGCACAATGACTTCAGAGTAAGGCAAACTTTTGGAGTGTGGCTATTGGATCGATGTTAGAGAGACGCTAGATTTCTGGAGCATTTCACTATTGGCGACGGAGCAGTTTTCTAATGAATGCTGAGGTTAACAACCACAACGTCATTGAGTATGCACCAGCTGGGAACCCTCCAAGTTCACTTTGATTCGAACATGAGTTGAGAGAAACTTAGAGTCCGGATACTTCTTTGTGGCAATGGAGGGCTTATCGGGCCTTACTTGTAGGAATGTCAAAAGGCAAGCTTATGTCCAGATGATTAACCACGATGCTGTGCCTGAACTTGAACTCTATTTCCTACGGCAACAAGTGAGTTTTGATATGCCATTTTCAAAACAATTGTGTTCAATGATGTATGACTAAAGAAATAGCATTAAGGTGTCACTTGAAAGCCTACTGATTCTACTTTATAGTAAAAAAAATGATTATAGTTACGAAAAGAATATGCAATACACAATTCTCAAAGACCAATGCAAACCCAAACAGATTCGCATTTAAAACGGACTTTTAATATGTATGCAAGAAAATTACACACCAATAGACGTACGCATACGAGTGCGAGCACACATAAAACACCAACACAGTAGCCTGGTTACGGGCTGTTTCAAATCTTAGCAGGCTTACGTACTCTATAATTTTTATGCACAAAGCCACTTTAACTGCACACTCAAATGTCACCTTGCCGATAAAATGCATGAAATTCGTCGGCATAGGAATACATTTCATAACATCATGAAGATACTAAATACCAAAAGATACCAAAAGTTCATAGCCTTCAAACTCGTTATGCAGGCCGGCAATTCCGTAAATTTCACAGGAAGTAATCACGAATTTAGAATATAGGCCTGATGTAATTTTGTGCAAAATTCTGTCGGAACAATCCCTACTCTATTACTTCTACTGCCCATTATTGAAAATGCAGCATTCTGATTGGTCAGTTTACAGCCCATTATTATGCAATAATGGGTAGCTCTTCTTCTTCTTGCATATGATGCAGCAGCTAAATATGTTATAGACGGTGGACCCAGCTCACTGTTGATTGGTCGGGGTTTGTGAAGTCTATGTCCACCGGTGGGCGAAAGGTAGGCCACTCATTGAGAATGTGATCCGCAGTCTGTGATGGAAAACCACATTGGCAGGCTGGAGATGGTCGCAGCCCGCATCGGTGCATATTGCTGTTGAAATGACCGACTCCTGAGCTAATCCAGTTTAAGGTGACCCATTCCTTGAGTGGAAGATCGCTACCGGTTGGTAGTACTGTCATAGGTGTAGTAGTGAGTTGGTCTGGTCTTGAAGTATCTAGGCAGGCAGTATTCTATGTCTGTAAGGTGTTGAATGGGGAGCTGTAGAGTTTAGCAGCATGTCGACAGAAGGGTCGACGAGAGCACAGTCTCTGTCTGCCGAGCTGGTGCGATTCTTTGACAGTGTTATGCAGCAGGTGCTTGTTGTCCAGCAGAGCCTTATTCACCAGTTTGTGCGTGTGGTGTTCTCTCCGAAGCACTGTAGGTGCAATGCCTGAAAGCACTGGCAGAAACTCAGATGGAGTGGGACGGGGGCAACCAGTAATGGTTCTCAAGGTCTCGTTGAGTACTGTGTCCAGCTTCTTTGTGTGAGAGCTGTTGCACCATGCTGGCGCGGCATATTCAGCAGCGCTGTAGACCAGAGCCAAGGCGGTGGTGCGAAGAGTCGTTGGGCTGGCACCCCATGAGGGTCCAGCAAGACGGCACAGGGGGTTATTCCTTGAAGATTCTACGCATACGGACTCGAGGTGCTGCCGATAAGTAAGTAAGGGGTGTATGGCAGAGACGCTCCATTGAGGTTAATTTGAAGCTGGTGATAAGCCTCTTTGTTGTTGAGATGGAAGGCAGTAGCGGTGGTCTTGGCTTCACTCAGGTTCAGTCTCCAGGTCTTGAGATATGCTGTAAGTAGGGCCATATCTGCAGTAAGTGTACTTTCTACTTCTGTCCAGCTGCTGTCCGAGTAGAAAAGGGCAAGATCGTCGGCGTATATTGTCTGGATGTTGTGTGAGGTATATCGCATGCTGTAGTAAGGTCCACCAATATGACACCAGCCTTACGACGCTTTTCAAAGATTTCCTCAATGTCATTTGTGGGTTTTACAATCTGGTTGACAGTGCTCCGGCCACGGCGAAATCCTGCTTGTTCGTCAGGCAGATGGGGTTCGACGACGGGCTCCAGCCGGGCCTGGATCAGCCTCTCAAGGAGACTGAAGGAAACACACAGTAGTGATATTGGGCGGTAGTTCTTAGGGTTGTCGAGAATACATGTGGCCATCGTTTCTAATGGGTAGCTAAAGTGTTTTCTTATAAATTCAAGCTGTTTCAGGTAACACAATAGAAACAAATGATTTGCAGTATCATCTATGGTTCTTTTCCCTCGGCCGGGAAAACTTTAAAAATAATGGGCTCGGCTGTGCCTCGTCCATTATTTAGTAATTTAGTTTTTCCAACCTCTGTCACATTATTCGCAGATAAATGATACTGCATCACATTTTATTTCTTTCGTGATGTAGCAGAGCCGAAAATGCACTACGACAAAGTAAAATATCACGCCCAGGCGCAGTGCAGGTACATAGGCACGATGAAAAAGGTAGTGATAACGACAATATCTAAGCTTAAAAACGATGGTCACATGCATTCTCGTATGAAAGTCAAATTGGTTGTGGTCTTTATTTTATTGCTCTTTGTTGTTGTTTTTTTAAACTGCCATTTAAAGAAAATAGTGCAAAAAAGGCAAATTGATGGACTAAGTAATCACCTTAACTCAACATGCTTACCTATTTTGGGAGTGCCCCGTGATGTCCAAAATCAAGCACTCAAATTCACAAACGTTATCATTTAGAGCAGATAATCATTGTAAACGTTTCCTTAACTCACTATGACTACTGAACCAAGCCATATATTTCGGGTTTTAAGGGAACTGGTCAACGAATAAGACAGACAGACCCATCAGGACACACACACAAAGCAGACTATTCCTCCCAAACACACAGGGCGGGGGCGCACAACAACCAAGCACGCACGCACCCCACAGCACACAACGCATCGCGCGAATCAGCGGTGTGGACACGCACCCGATAAACACACCCCGCATTATTTATATCCGTATTGTTTTTAGACTTGTCCTGGCTGTTATAACATAACTATTTGAAACATTATCGAAGACACATATAGGTACAGACAAACCCCGACGCTCGGGGGGGGGGGGGGGGAAAACCGTGACAACCGTCTCGCGCAAACACACCACAAACTCAAATACAAAGCAACGAGCGACCACACACATCCCTCTATCACCTATACACTCTCTCCTCTCTCAACACCCACCACACCCACGCACATCGTTTCTCACAGCATGGAATGGTTGTCATATGTACGATCACAATTGTGGCCCCAGTGATACAAACTTCTACGTCCCACTTCGCCGACGAAATATTTTCAACGTTATGTGTAATAAGCTGAATCCTGACTGCTAGAGCCTTTTGGGGATCTTCTGCATGCGAAGTCTTCTGGAATTCATGTAAGGTCGATACAAGGGGGGAGCAAGCCTATTCCTAGCACAAATAAAATCCGTTGTAGAGGCCAGACGAAGAAATCTGCTCTCTCACTATGCATCAACACAGATGGACTAATGGATTCATCACAGATGGTGTTTGGTGGTACAAACAAACAAATATATAACGTAAACAGGACTATAAAATTGAATGCCAAAGGTAAAACATATCTTAATCAATATTTTCAATGTATCTCTGTTTCCATCCATCGGGTGCCTCGTCTCTACCATCCCGAACATCTTCCTCAAACATATTAATGTGAGCCCATATTTTATAGAGTTTATAAGCATGCTACAGTCATCTCGACAGTAGAATTTGCCGACAAACCCATAGTGATCGCCATCTGTTGAGCAGTTTATTAGATTTGTTCCAACCGTGACCGACCAGTTGCGAGTTGTCTTCTATCAACTGGGATGTTAACAAATTTGATCAAACCATGTTAAATTTGTAAACCCTTGTTAGGTTTAGCGTATAAAGCCCTTTGTATTCCGTTCATTAAGGAGAAATCAAGAATTATCACATTTTATGAAATATAGCCACGATTAAAATTGGTTTTTGTCGGTGTACTAATCAGGTTATGACGAGACATCCCGTCTGACACCTCATGGTAGAAAAGGGCTGGGTCGTGAAGTATGGATTTTTCCCTTAAAGTTGACTATTCGCTTGTTAGTTGTATGAAACGAAAGAAAAACAGACATACGCGCCGCAAAGAAAGAAAGACATAAATAAGAAAGTACATAAAAATAGAAAACACAGAATTAACGAAAGAAGAAAGAACAAATACAACTACACTACCCGGGAAGACAAGAAACCGAAAGAAAAAAAAAAAAACAATAAGAAATAACGTATTAGGCCACAGAACGCTGATAATAAGCCCGCATACCAGAAAAACAAGAAAACAGGAAGAAAAAGCAGGACTTACTATGTCCACATTCATCTATAGAAAAAACGTAATTCGGGGTCAATGGGCAGAACATCCCACCACCTCCCGTCATAACCATGATATGTCAAATACCTCGGTCAGAACATGATCACGTAAATGGCGGGGAATTTTCAACGGAAACCGTCCTCTTGTAGCCCAGTTCACAGTGTCTCTGAACATCGCGGTCACCCATGGTCGATGACACGCGCTCTTCATCAAAAACTTGTGCGGATACCAGTTGGCAATCCGATGCCTATAGAGCTCCAATTTTTTGTTTGTAGTCTCGAGAGGTCCTCACCAAATCTTGTTTCAGCATTTCACTTGTTTAGGGTAGGCTTATAATGTGGTTATGAGGTGTGTCTAGAGTAAACTCTAGTATCAAATCCACTGTATTTTTGTTTCGGACGAAATCCACCATTCTCAAATGTCTGTCCAGATTAGCTGATAGAAAAAAAAACAACCATGTTAGGTCCGTATGTCCCGAAAGGTTAGACCACGTTTAAAGGTAGACCTGGTCATCAGTCAAAATGTGTTTATAATAGTCCCGAAAGTGATAGTTAATTCCAAAACTTTGTCTTTCTCGGAAAGCTAACTAGCAAGTTGAACTATTAAAAATGCAAATTTCATCAAATAAATACAAAAGAAAGCTCAACTTGTGTAAAGGAAAATTATTTTTTTCTGGATGGACAATACACTTAGACCCATCTAACTTTGACTGTCCGAGAATTCGTTGTGATACGAACCTTAGGGTGCCGGTGTAGTGGATTACAGGATATGATTACGAGACGACCCTATGTAAGCGTGACAAATAGTGACTAAAGGGGATTCGATCATGGGTGTAACCGTGCATAGTTTTAATCGGCTGCTACCTTTCCAGAATAACTCGAAAAATAGCAATATATGTATAGAGACGTTGTTTGGCTCTATATCTTAATTTCTTTGTTATTAAACCCATTTGTCAACCTAAATGCAAGTTTCCAGATTTCTTTTTATGAAACAGAACGACAAACTTTTTAGTCAACGCAAAGCGTATTTCCCAGCATTGATATTACCTATTTTAATAAAATTTTGTAAACAATATAATTCTTTTAGTTTGTTTTTTTGGGGTGTTTAAAAATAAGAAAGAACACGTGTTGAATATGGAAACGGCATGCTTAGATGTTTATGATGGTGTCCTCACTAAAAAATTGTGTGTTGGTGCAATTGATTGGCATGTAATTGGCTGAAGTCAAAATCATCGTCTTAAAACTTTTTTCAGGTTTGAAATTTTTCCCCTATACAAACATGTTCGCAAAAACAATGGGAATCGATGAAGCATAATCTCGGAAAAAAAATGCAACATGATATATTTGAATGCATTTTTGCTTTTACTGTCGTTGTAAACCCGAATATTTTGTAGACGTACATGGACATCATTTCTGTAATATCGGCTATTCACAAGTGGGCTCTTTGTGTTATTTTCTCAAAACTCTCTGATTCAAACCTTCTCTCTCGGTCATTTTTAATGGTTATTTCTTTCTCCTCTTTAAATCTGTTTATCAGTCCCCTTTCCTGAAATAGTTGTCTGTCTGGGCGCTCGTACTCTCTCTCATCCCTCATCCCCGCAATCTACCCCCCCTCTCCACGCCCTCTTGCGTTCCTCCTTCTTTATGTAGATTTTTTCGATCATATCACCATCGCACGGCATACGGTGATGAAAAAATTTACATCTGATTAGACTTATTTAAACATCATTCGTAGTGCGTCCAGTGGTTTTTTGACATTTTGTGTTATAGATGAGAGAGTATCAGTTGATATCAGTTCGAAAGATGAAGTATATTAGTGTAGAATCATTATCGATTTTTCTTTGAGTATATGTTTGGAAAAATGTTTTAACTTTGCTTGGTGTTGTGCTATTCATCCTTGGTGTCCTCATATTTGCTTTAATGATATACAGAAAACTACGATTCTATGAGTGCAATAGTAGAGCCATTCTGACTGCTCATGAGTAAATGTACCAAGAAATGTGAGTGGAGACACCGTGGGCCTCAACTGCAGTTACTCCAATTTGGATACAAATGGGAAATATTGTGGGATGCTATATAGCCTTAAAATAAAGAAATATATTGTGATCGGTGCCGTGTTTAGGACTCCAAGCACGATACATATAACCGGAACAACTTCTCACTGAATATCCGGACACCACAACAAATACCATTTAACAATTGTGGAACACAAAGAATAATTAATATAATGATGAATACAATACGAAACCGAGGCAGACGACACGAGCGGAACGAACGACGCGGGCGACTGACTACGACGATCACGATAGGCCCATTTTACTGGCCGAAACTCCGTACCGAGGTACTCGAATTGACTTTTTGAGATCAATTTATTGTCTGGGCAATTTGTGGGGTCTAACTAAGCATTTCCAGTTTTCAGCAAAGTCGTTATATGCCAGCGAATGGGCTTCCTTCCTGGAGATAGGCACAAGGGTCCGAACAATCGGGGCTTTATTAACCATGTGAAGTATTTTTTCCCGGCAAAACATGCGTATCATCTTAGTTACGTTTAGTATTTATCCCTCTCAAAATCGGCCTCTTATTTCATGTGCCACACTACGTAACTCGAGATCAATAGTTTTGTCCCCGGTATGTGCTATACAAATTAATGGGACTACAGATGCTCAGATCAAACTAAAAAAGCGTAAGATCAAGCTTAAAATTTTTGTAAACAACACATATCAAGAATTATATTTCTTTTGTAAAGTATATTTTGTGTTCAGCCATTGAAATATAGCATGTGTATTTTGCCATAACTGCTTTTTACTGAATTTTAACTTGACAAATTGTGTTGTAACTCTGAAATGGTTTAATCATTAACCCTCAAAATTGATGGATATACAGAAAATGATATGATAAATATATTAAATGTATTCAAATCAGCTAATTTTTAATGTATAAGAAAATGCAAACGGGCAAACTTTAAAGGTAAATATCTCAAAAGGCCGATTTTTGAGATACGTAGTTTTGCCAGAGAAGGGCCGCGATGACGATACAACTACTACTACTACTACTACTACACTCTAAATTACATCGATTTAAAATAAATCTCAAAAGATTGTGATTAGGGACCAATCCATTTTTAGATTTGAAATTAAATTTTATCGATTTAAAATCCTAATCTATAAGATTTAATTTTAAATCTAAAAATGGATTGGTCCCTAATCACACTCTTTTGGGATTTATTTTAAATCCTTGTAATTTAGATGTACTACTACTACTACTACTAATAATAATAATAATAATAATAATAATAATAATAATAATAATAATAATAATTATAATGATAATAAACCTTATATAGTGTTTTACATTTAAGATCAAAGTGTTTTACAGGGAATATAAAAGGAGACATACTTTAATTGAAGAACCATTTCATTTTGATCCATCGATTGGCGAATGAACTCAGAGACCTGTTTCCCTTACTAGTTACAGCATTTCGTAGCATTCGCAGCTTGTTGATATTTGTGAGCCAGTAGCTGATTATGGTATTTCTAAAAATAGGGAACGTTTCTTAATTTGGAAAGTAATGGGCTGACCCAAATCGTCTGAACGCCGCAGACTCTCAATTTGGCTTCATTGATTTTTGTGTTAGCAGCAGAACAGTACTTCCTCGAGAGAGTAGTAGAAGTGAATTTTAGGAACCAAATATCGACTGCCTTTTAAAATTACTTTTGTATTTTGAAATTATACTTTCTCTTGCCAAATCGATACATGTTTACAAGAAAATATCATTCTATGTGCATGATTTCTGATTTTCGTGGGGTGTCTGTGCTGTGAGCGATTCTACAGTGAACGCAACCCCCCCCAAAAAAAAAACACTTCAAAGTAATTGTTCACCCACATGCAAATTCGTGTTTGCCTAGTGTTGATGAGTAGTGTGTTTAGTAATAATCTTTATCAAGGTACATGAAACAGCGTTAGGGTGTATTCCTGGTACTGTTCAATATTTGAGCAGTGTCATACTCTAATGCTTGAAAGACCGGAATCTGAATTATGGACTACTCTGCCATAACATGACTGCATTCAGCAGCCATTACACTCTCCTGACAGAGCACAGCACTGTGAAGACATTAAAACTTATGGTAAGCCGTTTGCGTAAATATTAGTGTTTTTGTGTGTATAGCATTTGTGTTTGGCTTGCCATAAAAACTCAGCTGAAATTAGTTCCTTCTTTTATGTTGTTCCACACATTTGGAATAAGATAATAGCTAGCATGAGGGAATTTGACAGATTGTCAAAATTAGCTTTTGAAAGAAAACACACCTGTATCTACCCTCACCAACTGTAGGTTTTGCTTTTTCGTTCATATCCATTTCTTTGAACTATGTTAGCGCTACGATTTTGATGTAGCAGCGCTATGTAGATACTTATACCATTTCAGATGGCATGTACAAAATGACTTGTCCAGGTCTTACCTTTAGTTTCTGTCTTCTACACGCCGCCTTGGTTTGCAAAACTCTGCGAGTCCCTTGTCTTTCATGTTCTACAATGCACGTTGTATTAGGCCTCTGTTCTTCTGACTTCAGAGAAGGCATTTTCAAATTGTCGTCTTGATTCCTATATTGTCCTTGGAAGGCCTACTCTATACACCCATCGTTTAAAACCAAAAATCTAATGTAGTAAGGTCTGGTAACCTTGGCGACCATTCTACTGGATGACCAAGTCCAACCATCCGGCTCGGAAGAAGTTCTCGGAAGCCGGTTACTAACTATGCTCTTCTATGAGCTATACAATGCCATCTTGTACACACCAGACTGTCGAATAGCTCCGCTAAGCTTTTCCACAAAATTTGCTGCAACTAGAGCTTTAGCATCTGATTGATAATGGAAAGGGAAGTAGCATTATTTAAATTGCCATCAATAAATTGCCATCAATCCAATGAGTCTATTATTTCCAGTTGTTGTTGCTGGAACTACGCTACAGCAAACATTACTAAATCAATGAAGGAAAACATGTATTCTGAATAACGGTTCTAAGATGGGGTCGTTCTTGACTTTCTAACTTTTTTGTCCACATTCCCTTTCCCAAGATGGTGTGAAGCGGAAAAAAGTAAAGAGTTCATTTTGAGTCTTCTGTTAAAATCGCTCACCAAGCAAGCGAACCTGTTAGACAGTGACTACCTTGTTTTAATGGTAACCACTCACAGCAATCAGTAATGTTGTTTTCCTGGAACCGTCGGCCTATGTTGGGGTATGTCAGTATTTAAACAGGTGCTAAGGATGATTTTTGGAACTTCAGAGCAGAATTTTATTGGATATGACAAACATCTGCGGCTTCATTTGAGAACACATGGCCTTATTGCACACGGGCAACGTGGTTTTGACCAGGCAGATCTTGTGCTACGCAATTGTCCACCACGTATGTCCATCATCATTGCGCTTCTATTTGGGTAAAGGTTCTTCTCCAAGAATGAATTCTTGGATTGGTTAAAATCTTTAGACAATGTCAGTCATATCCTTCTTCTGAACAGGCTTCATGGATAAGGTATAATGTGGCCAGATGTTGAAGTGAATCGCATCATATATTTATAGAAGAACGCATAGAATTCGGTTTCGAGGCCAATTTTATGACTGGATTATTGTCAAATCTGACGTGCAAGGGTCCATTTTGGGCCCTTTGTTGATAATTATTGTTTGTGGTTCATCATCGCTTCCACAGTATGTTGGTGTTACTGTTCTGTGCAGATCTGTTCTAGCTTCTCCAGATGAAGAGGCCCATTGATCTGGATGCCATCAGGAAATAGAATGCCATCAATAAACGTCCTCTTAATTATCCTCGTCCTCAATTCAGTATAAAATGGATAGCATTCAATGGATAGCTATGATCCGCATCTTTCCATTGATACCGAAATAAATACAAAAATACCTAGTATGGCGTCACAATGATGTCATAAAGACCGAGAATCGGCAAAATTGGCATTTTCCACAGAATTTTCTTGGGTGGCAACCACCCATACCCTTCGACCTTGAAAGCATACTCTAAACCCGGTAGAGGTGCTACCTTCACACTTTTTTTTTGTTCGCTAAAATGACCGGGAAGGTTGAGAAAATGATTACCATGAAGCTTTTTACAAAAGCTTTTGTCATTTTCGCCCGCTGGAGGAAAGTGGTAACCACCTGGTAAGACGAGGGTTAATGATGCTAATTGCGGCGTAATGCATATAACCAGATGTTTCTGTAGGTTATTTTATGGGTGATAATATTCTTAAAACCGGTATTCTGCATTTGAACATGATCATGACTGGGGTTCCCTTACCGATGAGAGTCGCAGTATATAGTCCAACGGTTTCATGGCTTCATTCAAAGAATGGTTGGCTCCAATGATCCGAACACAATGAACGAGTTGGACATTGCTTTGATTAGACAAATTTAAGAATATTCTGCCTTGGTCTGTGATACTTTTAAGGTTGTTCATAAAATAAACTGGACCTGTTAAAAAATGGCTGTTATTCTTTCTCTGGCCGTGGGCCTAAATACTGCAAAGCTCTTGAATTCCCCGCCATCCGCAGTCGTTTTGGGTATTACGTGTGATGATTATGGTAGTACAGCATCAACTCGGACAGCTGAACAGAGATGGAGAGTCCAGAATGCAGAAGTGTATCCGTTGATATCATATTTTTTAATATGCCAACTTTAAAGAGACTAGTATAAATTCTTTGTGAAGAAATAGTTAATGGCCTGGATACGTGTCAAGCAGCCAGAAAGAAGACGCAAACACTCCGCGTGTTTAACAGTGCTAGAGTCAGAAGAGCTGCTATTTGTTTTCTTTGAATTACCTGTCACTTTGGTGGCTGGGGGAACTACTACATACACATATGCTATGCCACAGAAATCCTGTAACGGTCTTCAAAATTCATGAAATTCAGCAAACACTAGAACACAGTTGGATACATAAGAAATTACTTGATACTTCTACATGTTGTGTCACTTTGTGACAGGGTATCTGCAATCTTATCGCTTTGGCAGGCGTAAAGCTTTCGTGCAAAAGGAAAACATCCGCCTGGGTATATATAAGGTACAGGGTGATCCCAAAGTGATGGATAAGTGGTAGCAACCACCCCCTCCGTCAGAAGAGCGATACCAACATGCCCGGCAATAGACAGGAATATCACAGACACTTCATTTTGGTACCAATGGATAGTTATGGTTTATTGGTACTTTAAAATAAAAGGAATCCGCGTTCCATACGGTCCTTGGTCATTAGGAAATGACTTTCTTATATACACAGAGCGTATAAATGAACCAGAAAAAATAATACTTCTTTAACTTATGACATTATAGTGACGTCATAATGGAAATGTTTGTACTTATTTGATAACAATGGAAGAAAGAAACTCTAAGCTATCCTGTAATACCAAATTTATAGAATCGGATTTTCAATAAGGAAAAGTTCAATGGGTGGTAACCAGCCCCCTCTTCGGGTGTGTTAACAAACAGCTCAGGTAGATGAAGGTTAAAAACAAGCCTTTTATGTAACACGCGGTTACCAAGGGGACACAGCCCTCTCGAGAATTCGTTATAAGGTGCAGAATTCGTGCAGAATTCGTTATAAGGTGCAGAATTCGTGCAGAATTCGTTATAAGGTGCAGAATTCGTGCAGAATTCGTTATAAGGTGCACAATTCTTAAGATTTTGATACCAGTGTATAGCTATGGTCCTTTTCTATCTATTAATACCAAAATAAGTACAATGTACATAGTAGCGTCACAACTAGCGTCACAGTGACGTCATAAAGCCCGTGAGTAGGTAAAATTATCATTTCCATATTTATTTTTTATTTATTTTTGTTTTATTTTTTTAATTTATTTATTTAGTTGCTTTTGTTTTCTTTTTCTTTGTTTCGTTATGTTCTTGTTGTTTTGTGTTGTGTTCCTTTTATTTATTTGTTTGTTTGTTTGTTATTTGGATTTTTTTAGAAGACGAATCTTGACTGATTGTACTAGGGTGAACACGAGTTTAATATCCCATTGATGACTGCATACGTGTCTGTCTGAACTTATCTGGTACTGTAAAGTATTCTATTCATATTCCTAGACAATCCTGAGAAAAATATCTATGTTGTTATAAGCCTTTTCTAGGTTATAACTAATGGTTTTTGTCAACTTCTTCCCGGAACTTAATTAAAGCCTACTGAAAATGGTACAAGCATGATATTTCTCTTTTGTGTCTACCTTGGTAAAAAAAATCCATACATGTATAATTTTGAAGCGCATAATGCTTGACATTCAAAAGTGTTTTATTTCATCTCAGTTGCTTTAGTCATTCAAGGATATTCTCAATAATGCCACTTTTCTGTACGATTTGCAATTATTTATTAAGAAAACCGCCACTCGACCGAACAGATTTAAAATTCAATGTATTATTATTATGATCACACTTGACAAAGGAACTAAAGTCTTGTAATTGTGCTATATAACAATAGAAGAGTCTTTTACGAAGTGGGTTTTTAAATCTCAAATGAATAACGAGAATCGTGCATACAACAACAAAGTCTTAGCTGTTCACCAACACAAAATGCATATGTTAAAAGGTATCGTCGCACGTATCATCACCAGTCCATATATCAAGCAACCGGAAAATATAATATACATGCACTTGTTTTACTCCCTAGTAATTGTGTTGTCCGCAATACAGGTTGTTATTTGGAACAAGTGTTCCATTAAGTATGTTTAATATGCAAGTTTTGTGTCTATATACCTTGGTAAAAAATCCATAATGTATACTTTTGAAGCGCAATAATGCGTGACATTCAAAACGTGTATGTATTTCATATCAGTGCTTTAGGTCATTCAATGATATTCTCAATAATGCCACTTTTCTGTAACGATGTTGCAATTAATTTATTAAGAAACCGCCACTCGACCGAACAGATTTAAATTCAAGTATTATTATGATGATCACACTCTACAAAGACCGGTGTATTTGTGCTAAATAACAAGAAAGTTCTAACAAGTGGGTGTGTTATAGTCTCAAATAAAAGCGGAATTGTGCAAACTACCATACAAAGTCTTAGCTGTTCACCAACACAAATGCATGTGTAAGAAGGTATCTTGAACGTATTAGCCATTTTATATACCAACAAGTAACAATATAATATACAATGCAATGTCTAACTCCGCATTGGTAATTGTTGTCCGCAATTGTTATGTTTTTGACTAGTCCCATTAAGTCGTGCACCAAATTCAAGTTATTCAATCATGTCGTAAGACTCGTATTAGGTTACTAAGTAAGAGTATCTGTTAAGGAAAAGTGGCAATTCATGATAAGATGGAATGAATGAATGAATGTGCGTCAACGTGCTGGTATTTTCAGAAATAATCGCTTCTCTGGCTGTGTTCACAACCTTGCGCCAGACTACCTTTTTAAAATGTTCAACAATTGTGTGGAAATCCTACATAACTTATTGGGAAAGATGCCGTTTGCAGATTTTTTGGAGAGCTCGGTTGTGGAACCGTCTCTCAATTCATATCAAAAACATTCAGGGTTTGAAAAAAAAACTTTCACCACTTTGTCCTTGAGTTTAATATGTGATTATGTTTACCTATGGTTTTGGTGGCGTGGATTTTATTTGTTGTGGTGGAGTGCACAAGCAATACGTATTAGATGGAATGTTCTTTGCGTAGAGTGAATGATGAATGATAAGTGGCATCATATTGTATGTAGTCGCATTTGGCTGGGAGTGGTTCAATGGTGTGTGGTGTGGGGGGGGGTGGTGGGGTGGTGGGGTGGTGGGTTTTTGTGTGTGTTGGTGTGGGTTAGTGTGTGTGTGGGGGGGGTGGGTGGGTGGGGTGGGTAGGTCGTTAGGCGTGTGTGTGTTTTGGGGTGGGTCTGGTTGGGTGGGTTGTGTTTGGGTGTGGTGCCGGTGTGAATGTGGGGTGGGTGGGTGGGTGGGTGGGGAGTTTGCTTTTCACTAATCTTTACACGCGGACGAATTACGCTATGGTTTTTGGTGCTGGAGTTCATGTGTTGTGGTGGAGCGCAAATCAATACGAATTAATGGAATGTTCTTTGCGTCAGTGAATGATGAATGATAGTGGCATCAAATTTGTTACAGGTCAAAATTTAATAAGTTCCCCCCCTGACAAAGTACTTTTTTCTGTAAAGAAAAGTTAGGCTCTTTAAACTGTTACAAAAATGTAAAATGTCAACTTCAATGTCATACTTTAATGTGGCAAAAAAAATCACACAAAAGTTAATCTTCCCCTGAACTATGTCATATATTAAATTCGATGACGAATTAAAAAACAACTTTCGTGTATTAATAATCACGAGAGAAGTACCCTGACATGGCTAGTTCACCACAAGAATTAATCCCAGACAACGTGGAATTTATGGTGCCAATGGATAGCTGTCGCATCTTCTTTCCATTGCTACCAAAATGGTACCAAATGC
This sequence comes from Ophioderma brevispina, assembly GCA_023653785.1. Taxonomy (NCBI): domain Eukaryota; kingdom Metazoa; phylum Echinodermata; class Ophiuroidea; order Amphilepidida; family Ophiodermatidae; genus Ophioderma; species Ophioderma brevispina. The sequence goes on along the minus strand of JAMKCH010019983.1, from coordinate 20,105 downwards.
CTAGAATTACGTCAAATGACTTTATAAAGTTTCACAATGTCACAAAACTGTCATTTCATAGAACACAGTGTAAATGTTCCCCAATTCCCAATGCCAAAAGTGTCATTTTAAATTCGTCATTCAAATTTATAAATGGCATTCATTCAAGAGAAGATTAACTGTTCGTTTAATTTTGTGTTTGCACATTAAATGTGTAACATTGCAGTGTACATTTTACAATTTTTTCGTAACAGTTAAAGGAACCTACGTTTCCAGAAAAATTACTTTTTCAGGGGTCCTTTATTAATTTTGAACCGATACGTTCAAGTCCTATTTGTCTGGGGAGTGGTTCAAGGTGTGTGTGTGTGTGTGGGGTAGGGTGTTGGGTTGTGTGTCGGGTGGTGTGGTGTGTGGTGGGGTGTAGTGTGTGGTGCGTGTTTGTGTAGGCGGTGTGGAGTGTTTGGGTGGGTCTGCGAGTGTGGGCGGCGTGTGTGTGCGTGGGTGGGAGGGTGTGTGTGTGTGTGGGTGTGTGTGGTGTCTGTGTCTGTGTTGGGGTGATGTGCTTTTCACTACTTAACGAGGACGTCGTTTACCACGAATCAAAAGCAATCAAAACAAAACAACACATAATTTACTAGCTAACAAGGCACTAATATATTCCGCAAGAAAAGTTATTCCAAAATTTAAGTTGATGAGGGTGGAGGTCTGCCGGTGCTTTTTAATGTTATGAACAAATGTTGTGGGGGATGATGGTGTCCTAATAGGCCCTGGTCCATAAATTCTGTCTTTTTCGGACAGAACTACATATGATTGATTCTTCCAGAGTAGATTGAGTTTGCAACGAATTTGCTCAAATTATATGTTATATTAATTATGTATTAATGTTTGAATTCAATTTTTATCTAAATAATGTACGTTTTTTAACATAGCCCGTGTAGAGATGGTCTTGGTTATCTTCATAAAATATGTCGGAAATGAGAATGTTAAGCAACATCGTTATTGCTGTCCGGTGAATTTTGGTTATAAACTAGGCACATCATGCCTTGTGCCACATGCTGAATTCACGCGAATATTATCTAAAGCAAGTAGAGATGAAATGAACACATTTTAAGCCGTGTTTTTACAACTCTGAAAAATGTTGAGTTGCAACAAAGTTATTTTGAAATTCGAATTATAAAAGCTACTGTTTTTCCCGAATGTCCATTTTTTAAACAAGTAGCCCAGCCCGCCGACTCACACATCTGACCTAAAAAGGTAAGTTCATTTCTTAAAGGGAAAAGAGATCTTTTTTTCTTAGATACAAAATTTATTTAAATTTGCTTTTGGTTTCTGGTAAATCACCTTTCTTTCTGAGGGTTTACGACAACATAAAAGAAGAAAAAAAGTTTTGAACTCGAACTTCAAAACCTCATATGTTACATTTGGGAAATTGGGGGACCTTAAGAGCAACCCCTCACATGTAGTAAAACGGTACCATGAGAAACCTCATGTGTAACCTTTATAGGGAGACAACCAAAAACGAAATAATTGCACACTTCATTTACAAAAAGAGGTCCTGTCCTTCTAAATTTATTTAGAAATTATTTACTCTAGATTCTGAAAAACTGCCATTTGATTCTACTCAATTTGGCTTGAATTCAAACTAGAACCATGATGTGAACCAAAACAAAAATGCACATCTGAGGTTTTAGCACTGGGGCCCGCTTTTTAACATTTGACATTTGAGTTATATATGAAGGTTTTTCCCGTCCAGCGACGACGTGCTGCTCTAATCTAATCCCGCCTCTTTCTTTGATTTTTTGGTCATGCGTAACAGAAATGATTAAATCATAATTATCGTTATTGTAAAAGACGCGCGTATTTCACAATAGCGATATGATTTGGTATATTCTGTTACGCATGGCAGGTTAGCCAAGCAAAGGGGTGATTACATTAGTAAATAATCATTCTAATTATGTAAAAATGGAAAGTTGGTACAAGGTCAGAATTGATATAAATACTATTTTTCAGAACAACCTGGTACTTTCAGAGTAGGTAATAATGAATAAGAGATTTTCTAATTAGAACAAGGAAACATACCAGTATGAAAACTACAATATTAATTAATTAATTAATTAATTTATTTATTAATTTATTTATTTATTTATTTTTGATGCCTTGTTTGTGTATTTGTGTGTTTATTTATTTGCTTCCTTGTTTTATATTTTGGTGTGTTTTTTAAAAAGGAAATGATAACAAAATGGCTTCCATTTTAGAACGTGTACACAATAATCTCTCTCGTTTTATGAAATCGTTGTCAACTAGTTCCGATACTTCAAGAGGTATATTTGCCTTTCCATCTTTAACCACTATTTTAGTTTGACCGATTAAAATTGACCCGTGTCCAAAACATTAATGATCATGCTCATGGAATACGCATCTTCTGATTAATCAAGGCTTACAAGAACTAATAATTACATGTACCAAAACTGCCAACAGATACAGTCACGTTACGTGTCTCTTCGACAGTAGTTTTATTTATTCATTTCTTAAAATATCAAACAAGCAAACAAATGCACATTCAAAGTCCAGACAAGAAGTCAAAAATGTTAGGACAACCCAGCATCCTATTTCCGCAGGACTGTAGACAATAACAATAAAACATATCTGAAAGGAAATGATTTAGCAAACTAAAATTATCATTATAAAATACATTTATAATTAATATTAAAATATTGCACTTGAAACCAACAATGGTAAAAACAAATATATTGACATCAACAGACCAGTCTTATATCATTAAAGATATGTATTGCACTTTAGTTCTATTTTCCAGAGTTTATTTAATTGGAATGTCACGATTCCGAGGTTTACAACTATGATAATCATATCTTTAATCAAAAGCTCATTGGCTGGAAAGTTTTATTGATGTCTATTTTATTATATTTTCCTCTCTTTATTTGCTCATCGTTTTCTCAATCTGGTTCTTTATCAACCTTTATGGCTCTAGCCATTCGGGTCTTTCTTAGAGACCTTGACTTGATGTGTTGCAGCTATCCATGCATTGCTCAAAGACGCATTTCACACACAAAAAATCGAACGTCTTACTGGTGTCTTCAAGCAGCTCTGCAAGGTACGATTTTTGACATATAATACAGTTAATAGCAAAGGTAAGATATTTAAATTATTCAAGGAATGTGGCGTTGTGCTAAATTTGCTTTTAGACACATTGGAACCCATGAACTATCACTCTGAACTCACGCGTCTTTTATGTGGTTTTCTTCTTTTTCTTTCTTTTAAGTAGCCATCATCTAAATTTCAGCACCGGCACACACTCAGTCTGAGTTTTCTCATTACCTAAAGCAAACACAGCACTATGTGTTAGTTTATCAAACCTCGAGTTCCTTCTTGCCTTAGATATCAACATACAAATCACACCAAAATTCCCCTGTTTAAAGTGTGAATAAATAAATGAAACGGTGTAGATTTCCTTTGCGCAATTTTTGCACAAACACACAAAATGAATTCAGCTCATGCTTCGATTGCAAATCACAAACCAAGTATCTTTAACATAAACTAGTCACAGAGACAAATAAATAGTACGGTTTGGAATCGCAGGAGAATGAATTTCCAATCTCGTCACAAAATGGATGGTAAGGATAAGAGTTTTGGTTTGCTTAATTTGATTTACCTCATTAGCTAATTGGGAAATTTTACCTTAATTGCTATTAACTGAATTAGAACAGAGTTGAATTTGTCTCGTTTTCCTTTTAAAATTTAAATTGCTAAAAATAACTGGTACATCCCAGAGCATGGGTCTGCTGTGGTTTGGGCGTACAATATATAAATCAATAAATAATTCAATTCAAACAATAAAAATACACACCCACACAAAAAGGTAAATATATAAATATTCTAAGTAGTGTGTGAATATATGTTGTAAGTCTATAACATTTCTAAATGTTAAAATGCGAATACACACAACACATTTCTGCTATAGCCATACTGAAAAATTGACCAAGATTTTAAAGATTCTAACAAGATACTCTGAAAATATTGGCATATGAGCATGCCGCTAGCGAACAAAAACGAAACTCTAACAACCACGTGGCGACTGAACTAAATTATGGTGGGTATGTCATGTCGATCTTAAGCTTCTCTCCTTCCCATCTCTGAAACCTGAAACATACTCAATGCATAACCAAACCCCAACAACAGCCTTAAATACAAAATACAGCAAAGGGAGTTATGGAAAATGACAAAACAAGACCAAAATAATTTAGGGGAATATTGCAATGATACTTCCAGAAATAGCTAGAATTAAAGAAAAGAGTAGAAAATAGTATCTAATAATCGTTTAACAAGACATATTCACTTTGATTTTTAATAAAGTCACGTGGCTTCACAAAGAGTACACAATAATGCAATACTTATATGAAGTCTTGAGTTTCTTATATTGCATTCTTTATAAATATCAATCTCTCAGAGTTTCGAGATATATACATCATATTAAGGGACACGCGACCACCTTGACGCCAAATATCTTAAATAACAATATTCACCTCTTTCAAATAAATTACATTTATTAAGGCTTGATATTGCTACGGTACAGTGCAAATAGAGAACGTGCTTTATGTCCAACGTCTAATTTTGTTACAATTAGCAAAGGAAAAGGCGGCAAATTAGAGATACATGCTTCGCAAAAGGTTTAAGTGGTAGCGCAATTACTTACAGCATCGCCGAGTTGTTAGACCCCGTTTCCGTATTGTAACTCATTTAAAGTGGAATACGTCATAGTCACGTGACGCAGTATCTATATATGTGTATATATACATCAAAGGTATAACACACGTCTGCGGGACTTTTCTTTATACATGGAATGGCTTATTGGTATGCATTTGGTAGCTGATGCGAACGGCATTAATCCACATCACCCGTAATTTACCGAAGTGCAGGGTCCCGAGCTGTATTTGTCGAATTGTGCAAGTGGGAATTTCAATTATACAGAATGTGACACATAACCCGCGACAAACTTTATCAGTGATCTTGAGGTATGGAGTTTCGCCTAGTCAAGAGATTTCTTCTCCAGATAAACCGTCAGCTGTACGTGGCTGTTTGCTGAGTTTCTCTCACAACTGGGATTAACTAAAGATTGGATGACCACGAACTTTTTATCATTTGCCAGTTGTAGGTCGCTTGCTAAAGTGTAAAGAAGAGATTTCACTCGGAGTATTATTCACCGCCACTCCAACGCAATCATTGACACACGCAGCACTATACTTGACAAAAATAATAGCTGTTTATACCATAACCAGAAAATAGGAATATTGCCATGGATGCGTTGATATTACCAATGATTTTACAAATATTTTGTTTTTCTATGTTGAGTCAATGCCTGACTACACAGGCAAGAGTGACGGTATCTGCTACGGCACCTATGAAATTTGTCGACGAAGGTGGGATTTTATCTGTTCATTGTGAGGTGAGCAACTTAGAACAAGGTCAAAGCGTCATGTTGGTAAGGCAACTTAAGGGCAACAGAGTGGATGTGGAAAGTCTTTCATTGAAGGAGGTAGTCCAAACAAGTGATGACGATAGAGTCTTTCTTGCAGTAAGACAAATGCCTGGAAACACCTTCGTGTATTTCCTTTCAATAATTGACGTGACAAGGGATGACGAAGCTGAATATTCTTGCCGAGTGATGTCAAAGTCCATGGACAAAGTCACAGCCAGAGATTCTGTTAACGTAAGTGTGAATTACTTCCCAGATGATACAAATCCAGTGTGCAGTCATGGCATGGGTAATGACTTATTGACAGTTCAAGAAGGAGATTTAGTGTCTTTGAATTGTACTTCAGAACGGGGTAATCCTCCAGTTTCCATTCACTGGACGAGGTCAGGTGAGAGTTTAAAATCCGAGACACGGACTCCTGCAGGATCTTCGATTGTTTTTAACGTTTTACAGTTTCATGCAACAAGATATCATGATGCATCTCTGTTCTTGTGTCAGGTTCAAAGTAATGCCTTTCCAGATCTTATGAGCACTTGCCATGTTGGTCCCATTAAAGTGCATTACGACTCCAATGTAAACAGTGCTGTAGACATAAATTCACCTGTACAAGCAACCGCCGCCTTGCAGGAAACATCGACTATCATCAGCACTAAAGGAACCCTTGTCATAAGTGATGAAAGAGTCAGATGCAAAGACATCTGCTCTATATCATCTGGCCCTGCTTTCTATTGGATTATAGCTACAGTTATCGCTGGATGTCTTGCACTTCTATTTCTTATATTAGGAACAGTACTTTTGCTTAAATATTGCAGAATGACGTCCAACGGTGACGAACATGCGCTACAGACAAGACAAGAAGACTTTTATGAGAAATTACAGTATAGGAATAACAGAGAAGAAATGGTTTATATGAGTCTCGGTAACTCAAATCGTATGAAGGGAAAAGGAAGTTCAGAAGTTCATTATTGTCTAACACCTAATAAGCCTTCATATATGGGTACGACTCGACCTCTTACGGAATAAAGGGACAATATTTATCTCTCGAGATGATTGATTTTATATAAAAAAATGTATTATTGTTATTATTGTTAAAGAAGTGAGATGCATTAGAGTTCATTGTAAATTATCCATGATGATTCATTAATAAAAATGTGAAGCATCATCATAAGGTCGTATATGTCCTAACCTCAGTATTCAGGTCATAGTTTTTTAAGATTCTAATATATACTAAGTGCTTCGTGTTTACGATTGAAGGTAAAAAGCACTGTCTTTGATGAACAATGCGCTTCGCAAACACAGCGCATGGGCCCATTACAAACCAAACTCATTATTGGCGGAATATTATGTCTTAAGTGCAGTAAATTAGATTACGAGAGTTACCATTAGGAAAATTAGCCAGGCAGCCTGGTCAATGATTCCTTTCTAGTACCGAAAAAGCATCATAGTAATTTGATATATCATTGAGTTACGCCGTAATGTACTCTTAAGTGCGTATCCTGAATCTGTTTGAACAACAGCGCGGTTAGCCGGAAGCTATCGAATTTAAATTATGGCGACGGGTCCGAAATACCAGCAGGACTGTGTGTTTTAAGGGGAAGAGATTTGCTACAACCCGAATGAAACAGTTATCGAGCGGTATTCTTAGAGTAGCTCGTCACGTAAATTTGAAGATTACAATGAGATCCCAATGAATTGGGTGAGAAAAGAGTTTTATCTTCGATGGATGTATGATGCTTCCCCGGGGGAATTTAAACAGAGCATGAAATATGACCCAGAAAATAGCTTTGTCGAAGTAAAGGTATATCTGGGGAGGATATTATAGCAAGGCTAGCAATTTAAACCGGTACCTATAACGGGAAAGAGATGACAATTTACAAATTAAATACATACTGATATGCATAGCACGACATGCGTATTACTTTCAAAATAAGTTGTATGTCCTACATAATAAATGAAATCCATATCAATAGTATGTCAATGTGATATCATAATGATTACCTTAATACAAAGTTAAGTATCTAAATCACTCCACTTTTGATTGTCATCAACAGAGTATATTCATTATTTCTGAATTGATGATAATGTTTACCATATCGAGCACCAATCGCATAGTCTGTGCATATTTGTCAACATGCCAGTAACATTATGTGTATCACTATAAAAATTAGGGGTAAATTAAGAGATTACTCTCCTGTGTTGAGTAAAGTTACTTACATTTGACTAAGAGTTTACTCCACATATCCGAGTATTCCCCTTATCTAACTCTTTCTATTTTCAGTGTATTCACCTAAGAAATGACTTGTATTTCATGCGTAAACATGACAACATTATAAACACCTTTTCTAAATATATGATTTGATCTAAGACATATTGAGTAATGAATTATGTCGTTAGACACGTCTACATAGACATGTCTATATGTAAGTTTGACTTGCCAGAAACTCTACAATTAAGACATCTCAAAACTGGCGACTGAGGACATGTCTCTTTGATCTACAATTCCCTTTTCTGGAGACACGTCCTATTTAAAATGTCTTATTGCTGGTCTTTTATCTCTACTATCACGTGTTGCGTATATGCGACTTATAGTCACTTATAGTCACTTATTAGAGTGTGTTTGGGCGCCATTGTAACAAATCAGTGCATGATAAATGTCAGAGATGCATTTCTGAAAAACACGCAAACACTGTGCTAAAGGATTGTGTATGTGAGAACCAATTACATCCGACCAGCTGTAATGTCTGAGATAACTACAAAAGAAGCGTAGAGGACCTTTTTTTTTTTTTTTTTTTTTTTTTTTTTTTTTTTTTCCCCCCCCCCCCCCGCGCGATTCCTAGAGTAGTCATTCCCCATAAAATAGAGCCAAAAACCGCGTGTTAATCGGATATTCCTAACCTTTTTTGGTAAAATAAAAATAATTTTTCCCTCTACACTGTGTACTAAATTGACGGGTTTTCTGACATGCGAACTTTCTTACGTGATTCTGTCATGTTGGTACTAATTTTGGTATCAATAGAAAGAGAAGGACAATGGCTGTCCATTTGTACCAAAATCAAGTGGCTGTGATATTCCATTATCGTACTAGGCATGCTGGTACTTCTCTCCCGAAAGAGGGTTTTTTGCCATCCTCTATCCATCACTTTGGGATCACCCTAAGCTTACCTTTACCCCGGTGGATATTTGTTTTTGGATGAAAAGGAGCGGAAAATGTCAATTGACAATTACATCAACTAATTTAGCAACAACAAGAAAGGGGGGTAGCAAGGGGGAAACTCTGAAGGGAATAACCACCCCCTTCGTTAGACGAGTACGAAAATAAGTGCAAAAATTTAAAAAATGGCATTCAGAAGTAGTTTTATAGCTGCCCATTAATACCAAATTTGCCATTATTTGGCATTTCCTTAGCAAACTTACAGGGGAGTGCAACACCCCCGTTTATGTTACAGAAAATATATTGGTTATATGGTAGTTAATAGTGTTAAATTTATTTGGCTCAATCTATACAAAAAATCACAATGATGGTCTCAGATGTTACTACTGCTGCTGATTTTAATCCAAATGTCACACGTCAGAAATGCAGTTTTCAGTTCTCGTCTGAAGGAGAAATAACAAAAACAAAATTGTTTGAAAAAATCAAGTGCAGCCACCGTCGATAAGATCAGGTCAAGTAGCATGCTGAAACTGAAGTGCAATGATTTATTGAGTGTCGATTAAAACAACTGTCCGTATCTAATCATAGTCATTTATACATTTCCTAAAGAAATCAGTTTGACTCACCCTTTTCAGGTTCCGTCCTTTACTACCTGAGCACTACTCGCTTTTTATGCAGTGTTTCTGATTGGCTTAAATTCTATACATTCATTTCAATAAACATGTGAAATTCAATTTCCAAATATTTAAGCTCTTGCTCTCTTCAGCCATCCCACCATTCTTACAATGTTTCGTATTGGCTCACAAAATCACATAAGATCCATAAGTGACCACTAGAAATGAAACACTAATACGTATTATGTGAACGGCTCTTACGGACCAAAATCGTGCATGTGAGCGCAGAAGATTGCATGTTCAATAGCTGCCATGTCATACATATGTGTGCTGCCATGTATTAGGAATGACTTTTAATTGTTTTCCTTGAGTCCTTGGCACTGGCCAGTTTATTGGATTTCTGACAATGGCAGCTATTGCACCTGCGATCTTCAATGTAAAATCATTCACCTTAACGAAAGTCGCATCTACATAAACCTTTAATGGCACTCTCAGTGATTGGCCAAATCTGAAAATCAGAAACAAAATCATCTAAATAGAATTTTGCATGTCTGTCAAAGGCTGACTCATAATTTTCGCTATGAGGGCGCACTCAATTTTCAAACAAATCGTGTTTTTGCCTATACATAATGGTGCCCATATAATAATCACTGTGTGAACAACCTAACAGCTCAAATCGGATGGCCTCATATAGAACATCACACAACTTTGTTATAAAATTCCGGATCCGGAATTTTATTATAATACGGTATCCTATGGCACTGTCCATACTATGCATAATGTTTTACTACTGAAAACGACACATCCGATTTAATCTCTACTTTGGAATTAAGCATTTTTAGGTTCTATCTTATTTCTAGTTGGTCTAATTAATGTTAATTTCTACACCAATATTTATATTTCGAATCTCTGAGGGCGCACTCAATTTTAGCCGCAAAGATGAAAAAAGTAAAAGAAGAAAGGGAAGAAACGCCCTAATTTTTTTTGGCGTATCGTCCGGTTGGCAGTCCAAGTTTTCTAAAAGGGCGTTAGTGATAACAATACACGTAATTGAATGAGATTCATATAATGTTTTTGTTCTATTTTGAAAACAAATAACTTGATGCGAATTCTATAGACATACTCTTCACTTTTAGACTATTTAATTTTAAATCTTACTATTTAGGGTGGAATCACTGATCTTACTTACAGTGACTTGAAAAAACAAAGCAACTAACCATTTATAATATCGCTAATTATTGAAAAAGCAAAATAACTCATGTATAATATCACTATAGTGCTTTCATCAACCCACTCCTACGCGTTGAATACAAATGTTCAGAAGAGTCGTTAGACAATTAATGTCAGGTCATACTTCTTAATTATTATTGCACCACAAAGAAGTACTAACAAGTCTCATATCACTATAAGTAATCAAGAAAAAGGACGTACGAGAACTCAAGCACATAATGGACATGTTGATGCCAACTTCTCGTGTTTCAAATTTCTACAGATCTTAATAATTTGCGGTCTACGTCTCTTCTCATCATCAGAAATATGTCACTCCGAAGTATTCCGCCATGGCTCCTCACAATAATAAAGCTAAGTTACGATAGGGAAAAAAAAAAACAAAAGATGTTTTGTATATCCTACGAGTGAAAATTAGTTGTGTTATGTTCTGAGCAAGCTAACTGATTGTATGTAACTAAATTTTCATTGGAACACTAATCTGGGATTGAGTGAATAGGACGGTTTGCATATTACTCAGTCATTTGGATACATAAAAGGTTAATTTGTTCAACAGTAAATAACAATGATATTCCATGTTCTTATTATCTTAAAAGTCAATCTTATTAGTACATGTATCTTACAGTAACTCCATCCTGACAACTATAATGGTACATGTTTGATATCATGGTTTGATTTATATAACACAGACGCTACAGAGAGTGCCTGTGTTGTTTTGTTTTTTTGTTCGGAGTAACATCGTCTTTGAAGGTCAAACAATTAACTCAATCTGAACATATATAATCTGGTCCATGTGCAAAGCAGGTGGGTTCCTAAACCACTTTCACCTCAAAGATGGCTGATCATTTCAAACACGGGCATGTATACATTAAAGTCAGACAGAATTAGGCGACCATTTGCGCGTATATCAAGGTTTGTCAATACCGCGCGGCGCGGACATTGATTGTTTGATGTGTAGTATGGGTGGGGCGTGTTCAAACAAGATAATGATTTAAAATGTCAAAACTGCCCTATTTGAGCGGGTTTTTCGACTAAAACGGACACATAATTCACACACAGAAAGTACTTTTTAAACTTTCTGTTTTTATAGCTTTACAATTTCACAGATATTTCCTTCACGGCCGACATTTATTCTGCACCGTCAAATTAACGTCAGACGCGCAATTGTTCGTCTTCTTCTGTCCCTGACTATAAACCATCATTGTCATTTGGCACTGAAATTGAAAATGACATAATAGGTGACATTGTCTCCAAATCCACCAATTTTGACTTGGTATGTGGGTAGTCTGTCGTCTGGTATTCTCCATTGTTACAAACAGAAAATGTGGAAGGTGTAAATTAGGAAAATTACTATTAAATGAGCGAATGAAAATTTTGAAATAAATCATTTGTATGGAATCTTTTGAAAATGAGTCCTTGAGGTTGTTTAATCGTTGACCGAAGAGGGGGGAGGGGTGTTATTTGTGGAAACTTACATTTCAATTATATTTAGAGGAATAATCCCAAATACTAGTGAGATAGTTTCGAGATAGAACGAAAGGCAAAAACAAAAATCTTGAATTTTAGGGGGAGGGGCATGGTAATGTGATTCAGTTAAGCAAGGAAATTACGTAATTTAACATTTGGGCTTGATTGAAGCAGAATAAAAAAACTAACCCCAAAACGCGTGCGCATCTATCTGTACCCCTGGGCTGACAGTTTCTGTCCTGAGGTTGATGATGTAGAAGGTGATAAAGCTTATTTTTGGTAATGTGTGAGAAACGCAAAATAAATTCTCTTAAGACATCCGTGCGTCACATCCGCCCACACGAGGGAAAGTTGTTCGACTTCAATCAGACAACAATGAATGCACCAGTGCCTGTGTTTTGCTGTTGGTTATTGGTGGGGTGCTTGTGGTGGTGGTTGGTGTGGTTTGTGTGTGTGGGTGGTGTGGGTGTGTGTTTGTGGTGTGTGTGTTGTGTGTACTTACAAGAGATACATTGTGGGAGTATTTTTTAAGTATAAAGAAGACATTGTGGGGGAGTATTTTTAACATTTTGGGTGATTTCTTCATTGTGGGAGTATTTTTACTATATTACTATGTTACAATTGTCCTATAACGGATAAACTGAATAATCTAGTATTGAGTTGATTCCGCAAAAGAGTAGAAAAGGAGATTTTCTAGTTGTAATATTGGCCTGCGGCGCAATCCTCGTGGCTAAGAAAAGTGAGAAAAAACTAGAAAAAAATGAAAAAAAAGAAACTGAAATAAATTAAAAAATGTCAAAAAAGTGTCTTTTTAATAGATTTTTCAGTAAAACTCTCACAATTTACGCTCTTGTGATGTATGTGTGTGTGTTCTTACAAGAGGTAAATTGTGGGATAAATCCTAGGTATCAAACTACATTGTGTGCGTTTTTTGTCATTATGGTAGTACGCCCACCCTGATTCTCTGCCAAATGCTGTTTTTTGGCCTCTAGGGGTGGGGGGGTCGGTATAGAGTCAAAGCTATGGGTGCCCACACGTACACATGGATTTTGGTAATATTGCTGTGAGGTTGTAAAAAACTTATACCAAAAAACCCACATGTATGAATATACCTACAAATACCCCCCCACATTCATGTATGTACCTAATTATACACAAAACACACCACAACTTTGTGGGGGTATTCCACAATTTACCTCTTGTCCGTATGTGTGGTGTGTGGGTGTGGGTGTGTGGGTGTTGAGTTGTGTGTTTTTGAAAGGAGTTCAAGCAGCAAATAACACAAATTCCCAACCCTTTGCAACCAGTTATGTAATTTCTGCCTAACCTACTAAGTTTAGTTTTATATAACAGATAGGACTACCTACATAATATCTCCGAACTTGTAACCTGCTAGCGAATTGTCAACAATCTACTGTACAAAAAATATCCCTATTATCAAAAGACTCCGATTCTGATGAAGAAAATCGCAAAATAGTAAGTTTCATTCACAGCCTTGATTCACATCATGTTACTACTTACTTGGTTATTGTTTTTCAATCTGCCTTTCATGTCTTTCTAAAAAAATCCAGAATAAACTACAGATCATTCAAATAAGATTAGATTTGTTAAAAATACTCCGATCTAAACTCAAGAACAACATGTTTCCCAAGATGAACTTGACATTGGGTTTCTAAATTTTGAAGGAGTAATGGTCATACAATTGAAGCTCATCCATGTCTTCAAAATTTATAACAACCTGTTCGCCTTGATCTGTCTTTTTATGAAAGTGGTCAGTAAAGACATCATACCATAAAGTAGCCACCGACCTTAATTTGTAATTCTAGCGTTCAGGGTCTATTTGAAACAGCAAAACTTTCCAATTCACTGCGATCACGGTATAGACCCGGGCCCCCCCTTTCTTGGCACATAAAAGCGAATCAAGCAGTCACATCCACTTTAAAAAAGGTAAAATCTCATCTTGGCATGAAAACACTATGAGGAAAAAAAAAAAAACAAACGAACACACAGAGAGAAGGAACAAGCATCGTTTCTTGAAGTGTTTCTTGAATTGTCTTCTGTATTACTTTTGAAATTAAGCCAGCATGTCCAATGGAGATCGCTTCTGTTTGGCTTTGGGGCTGTCCTTAGTCTAATCTTCATGTTTTCTGTTAGTGCTCCTTTCTATGCTTTTTAATATCTTTTAAACTTTTACCCTTACAGCCTTTGGCCCTAACGGAAGTGAAGAAATCAAGATATTGTACTAATTAAAAAAACAAATAAGTATTAAATCTGGATTTATTTGTATAAATATATACATTGTTAAAAAAAAAAAAAAAAAGGTCAATTAAACCTGCTGACCACATGGCTTCGGATGCAACATTCTTTGGGGGAAGAGATATTTTCCTTCTTTTCTTCAATCGGACAAAGTTCGGTTAAATCTTTCCATGATTGCTGGTAATAATCATTGTATGCCTCACTGTGTGAAAGAAATCACAGTTTCACCTTGTACACTACTCTGAAATAAGTTTCATTTAAAAAATCCAAGTTTTAAAGTTTTCAACCAATGTTTTCATGGCGGATCCACCAATAAATATGTGATTTAATGATTCTACTGTTCCTACCATCATGAAAGAAATGCTTTATGTCTTGCTACTCTTAAAACTTCTTAAAGTAATGAGCAAGAATGGAACACCTCAACTACGTCGTGAACCGCTCAAGGATGTTCGGCTTGATGTGCGTTTCGGCGTGCGCAATCCGATGCTTTGGTCAATTTAGCTCTGACTCATTTACCTTACTAGAATGCAGTAATACATAATTTAACATAAACACGTAGTGATATATTAAATGGAGAAACAAGTACGGATTCCTGCTGATTGCTAATTATCTATTACTTTTAGATTGTCATTGATAAAACCAAGAGCGTAGAGCACGGTTGATCAGTAAACTGCCAATCTTGATGATTGTATCTAATTACTTTCCGATACATATGTTTTCGCTGACAAACAACTATTACAGTACTACGCCCGAGAGATAACGTTGAGCGAAATCCAATTTTAAAAATGGTAAGGTTAAATATTAAATATGCCCTGAAGGTTCATGTACGAAAACACAACAAACAAACTGTTATGTAACAAACCCAAACAAGTATCGCGCTTTTTTTTTTTGTTTTGTTTTGTTTTTTGTTTTTTGTTTTTTGTTTTTTTGATGTTTTAGTTTGGCTATTGGGTGATGTGTGTGTGGTTTATATTTTATGTATGTTAATTGTTTGCGTTAATGGTTTGTGTGTGTGTGTTGTGGTGGTTCTTTGGTGTCATTTTGTTTTTGTTTTACTTGTTTATTTCCTTGTTGTTTAGTTGTTTCTTCTGTTTTAAACGAGATAACATTACCCATCGGTTGTACATAATCTTAAATTTCGGGATTGCTTGGACTGTAACTCAACGTACTACCATAAGTTTGCAATCAATTTTTACAGATGCGTAGGTGTACAACATCTTGCTAAATGGGGTAATTTGAATGCACAGATCTCATGTGAGTGTGCAAATCTGGATACAATTGTGAATTTTTGGTACACAAGTACTTTATGCATTGACAATAAAACAAAGATGGAACTTACCACACTCCTTTCACAGCCCCAACTTCGTTTTCAAGGTTACACAGTGGTAAAAAAAGAAATGCGTCCGATTGTGGTGAAAAAGTACACCATGAATGTTTGTCTGTTAAATGATGCCAAAACTATAGTTTTAGACTACCTATGCTTATAGCTTGAATTATGGCGTAAAATGTAAAATAGGGTGAAAAGGTCCATTTCTAGAATCCGTAATCCGAAGAACGAGTGCCATGTGCTTTTCAAAACATGATTGGGAGCATTTTAAAAATGTCACCACTGTCAACCTCGAAAACCCAAAGGGACTGGGGTCCTTAAGGGGGGGGGGGGGTGTGCAATGCTTCCACCAAGTTAATGGATTATCAATGCCCAAAATTACTTGTGTTGCAAAAATCAACAATTTATCCAGAACCGCACACTCTTTCCTGGTGTCCCCTTCTAAAAGTTTGACGACCCCGATATCCGATTTTTTCACATAGGTTTTTCCTGCTCAACGATGGTCCGCATAGCACCCAGATGGTGTTTTGAATCAATCCCATGATGAATTGCAATGTGTCTATACCGTACTGTACAACACTTGTCATACTTAGGGATAAAAAGTGTTTCAACAAGTTTAAGAACCACAAGCCTTTTAAAATCATGCAATCATTCCTCATGTACCTAGCACTTTTTGGGCTAAAATGAGCGTTTAAAGTTTGGTGGTTTTTTTTTTTTTTTAAATCTATTTTGAACATTTTTAATGTGATCACATGACCCTATTGAGTGAGATTTCCCAAAACGGGTGCATTGTGGATGGCTCAAACACCTCTACATATACCCACACATGTGTTTACAAATTTGAATCAAATCGGTAAAACTCTTTGGATAGTAGGAGCGACACATTAGCTCATAGAATTGTATGAAGAACTGACGTTTTCTACCACATTATGATCTATTTTTTTCATAACACCAAAAGAAACTTTTTCAGTGTCTTACATTCACATGGTTATGATAAAACATATGATTATTTTTTGATCTGGTAAATTGGTGGTCACTTTTGGTCATTTAAAGATGACCTCGAATGATGTCCGATGAGGGCGCACTCAATTGTCAAACAAATCTAAAATTTCGGCCATATACATAGTGCTTGTCCGCCATAACTAATCAATGTGATGAAATAACTAGCTCAAATTGAAGCCCTTCGTATAGAAAATCACACTTTTCTGAAATTGTCTGCATATACATAGTGCTTGTCCGCATACTAATCAATGTTTGAATAACTCAGCTCAAATTGAAGCCCTTCGTATAGAAATCACAACAACTTTTGTTCTGAAATTCCGGATACCGTATTTTTTTTTTGTTATACACGGTATCCATGGCAAAAGCACTGTTATACTGTGCATAAAATGGTTTACTGCATGAAAACGGAAAATCCGATACATCTCTACTTTGGAATTTAAAAACATTTTAGGTGACTATCTTTAGTTCTGGATAACTTATTTTAATTATATACTACCACAAAAACATAATTCGAAATCTCTGAGTCCGCCTTTAATCATTAAAAAAATGTAAGTGCTATATTTATTGTCAATTCCATCTCTGTTTTCCTTTATCCTTTGTTTTTTCCCTTCGTTCTGCAGCAAGCTTTAACAACTTAGTGACCAAGGGGTTTTTCACGATTCCACTCCCTTGTGCCACCAGGGGGGGGGGGGTTCCATGACCCCCCCCCCCCAAGGCACCACTTTCCCGAGGAATTTTGTGCAGTAAAATTTAATACACATGTGAAGGGGTCTATACAACCCCAAATCACACAAAAAATTAAACTTATTTTATGTTGATATCTATTCTAAAGACCCCAATTACATATATTTAACACAAACTGCATGTTTGGGGAATCCTGTATTTTTTACGGTGTTGCCAAAATGCACGTCTTTTCCCATAAGTTGTACGTAACGTTTGGCAACTCCATGATGAACTTGTTTTTTTCAGCACATCAAGGGTTACTTTTTTGTTAATGTTACTATAATTGTTTCCTTAACAATGTATGTGTGAACTATATCAGCAAAAAAAATTGCTTTGTTCTTGGTTTCTTATTCTTATTTTTAAAATATTCTGAAATGACTTCCGTTTAGTGCCCAAGGGGGGGGGGGTCCAGGGACCCACCACTAGTTACTCCTTAACGGCTTGAAAAGACGCGCATTTAAGAGTCCAGACATTTCCGGCGCAAAATCCTCCCACGCGTAAAGCGTCCAGCGCGAATAACAATTTTGGGGGTTCCCTAGGACCCCCCCCCCCCCCTTGGTCACTTAAGTGTTAACATACCATACGATTTTTGTCATAAATAAATCATAAATTCAGTTTTTTTTTATCGCTCTGGACCAGTTAACATGTTTGATAGGAACATCCCTAAAAACAAGCACATTTTTTCTAACCATACATGCAGATGCTCCTGTCTGATTTTTAAAAATTACAATATTCCACCATTTGTAGGTGGATCAAAATGAACTGCTGCTCATCGTCTTCTTAATTCTACATGCAAACTATACAAAAGAATAATTGTGAGACCTTAGGCAAAGCATCATTAGAAAAGTGATTAGAAACTCCATTACTATGTACGGAAACATCATCTATACAAATGACAAAGCATAATATTTAGATTTTCCATTAACAAAGAACGTGCAGCACGATTATATTAAATTGAAGGGCTGTCGAAGCCTGTTAATTAAATAATAAAGGTTACCAAATTCATAAAAGCTACGCAATAAAATTACATATCTGCTGTTGAGCAAATTACCGCATCATGCAAATACCCGTATCGATTACGTGTGTTCATTTGTTTTTCAATGCATAAAGAAAAAGATTTTTTAAATTTGTGACACCACTCCAGTTTTGTTTCAATTGGATATTACTTCCATTCGTGTAAATTCATCTTTTCAGAGCGTTATATATATGTTCCTATAGATTCTGAATTAAAAAGAGATACTTTCTTGTACACACACATTGAATTAGATTCCGCCGGACGAATGGGTAGAAAACTATTCGAATGAGTTATACATATAAGATCATTACAACCAAGTGATAAGATGAATCTAAAGACTAAAGTATAACTTAAAATCAGGATATTCTCAGTACAGATTTCCATAGATTACCAGAGATCGAGCGGCCTCAAGCTTAAGAGAAAATACTGGGAACTAGTCATCCCTTTTTCGCTCTTTCAAGCAATATTAGCACTTGTTTGAAGAACGCCCCCATTTTTCAAAAAAAATGAGATTTTTACACAGTTCCATTGGTAACTGGATAGTAACTATGTGTCGCAAACGAAAGAGTTTTGGAGTTGAATAATTTTAATTATAAATTTAATTTTAATTTTAAGTTTAAGTTTAATTTTTAATTTTAAAATTTTAATTTTATTTTAATTTTAATTTTAATTTTAATAATTATAGGATATTCCGATATTAAAATATCGGAATCTCCGATATAATTCATAGGCTGCTGGAAACGGCCTTCCAATATGAATATACAGGAAATACGCTATGTACGCTCATCCTTAGTTTTTTGGTATTGGTGTCGGAGCATTCAGTTTAGAGGTCAGTTTTCTTGAGTGGCACTTCTTTTCATTCTCAATGGACGGACAAAAAAATTAGCATTTCCAGCTCTGCCTGTAAAGGACCATCTGGGATCCCAATTCTATTACAAAATTGCTTATTTTATCATAAATACGCATTTTTGAGCATTCCGTTCGCACGGTATAGTTTCTAGACAATTACCAGCATAACTGTGCAAAAATATCAAATTTTGAAAAATTGGGGGTGCTCTTCAAAAGTATGTATTTCTTTGTTAATTAGAACCTCGAATACAATTCGAATGGAACTAGATATGGTGTTGCTTAAACAATTTATTCACATGGAAATTTCTTTGTTATAGTATTCCCACATTTGTGATTAACACTATTTAATGTAATGTAACGTTTTAAGGTGATTCTAAGGGGAATCACCTAAACTTGTTACAACACGAAAGAGAAAAATGAAATTCCCATATTTTTCAAAATTAAGGTAGGTGGTGCACTGCTTTATTGAGAACGTGTATAGTCTTCTCTAACGCTAAGCATTTTCAAACCAGGTATGTTTTTGCGAATTGTTAATTTCAAGTTACGATGTCACAATGTGCCTTCATGTTGGACTATGTAAGAGTGTGCTATAATCTAGCCTAGTTTAATAATAGGAGGCACTAGCTGCGGAGTATAAAATAGCGCTTCACACAAACGAATTTTGCCAGTGGTTTTGATCTGTAGAATTGCTAGATCTGAGCTGTAATACCAGGATGTTATGGTTAACATATTTTAGGCTACCATAAGAGTTTTGAATCAATTCCCCATTTTGTGGGCGCGTACTGAAACGTGGATATTTGAGACAGACAGACTTGATTTTAGTGTTTACAAATCCTGAACTCTTCTGCTGCAGAATTTTGCGGCAGGAGACCATAACTTGTCATCTTGAGCTGTTGGACATTATATTTTTCTGGACTGTCCGAATGGGCGTTGCCAAAATACACGTCATTTTCCATAGTTGTTGTAGAGTGAGGGTTTTGAAATGTCAGAATAATTGTTTGTTG
>JAMKCH010019982.1:0-22424 GCA_023653785.1 Ophioderma brevispina | reverse complement strand
AGCAGGTCCATTTGTATTGGTTACCTAAGATGTTAATCATGTTTACATCATGTGGAGCCAATCAACGATACTGTATGAAAAGTGGTAGACCTCAGGGGGATTAATCATCTTAGAATATCGAGATGTTAAATGGTAATACAGGTGCTTTCATCACACCTGCACTCTGCATAACCTATAAACCTATAACAAAATGTGATATTCCCCCCCGTATTATCATTTTTAGACATGAATACTTGAATCTCAATTGGTTTTTAACAGGCCAATTAAGATATTTCCTTTCCGTATTGCGGGTAGGAATTTGACTAACCACGTAATATATCCCGTGTTACGTGATGATTACACCACGTATTAGACCCCTACTCTACATACATTCACAATTATTTGTTGTAACGTATCTTGTTTATCTGTTGGAAAGACGACTGCTCTGCCAGCCCCATCTGAGAAGCACCTCATATGGCCCTTGCTGTGCATGCGGGGAAGGTCAGTAATCTCAGCAACTCCGGTCAACAGGGACCACTTCAAGACGGGCAACACGATTTTGCTCGAGCGCATGCGCAATATCACTAAAGCTGCTAAAGACAGCGTGTGGCTCTTCAAGTCGCTGATGAAGCTTCCTGCGAGTACGATCTTCACCCGGGATCAGAACAAAAATATGGGGATAAAAATCCTTCTGTCTAAAGTTCAAAGTTGACATTTGTGGCTTTATATTTTACAACAGAAAATACTCAGTACTACCTGGATTTTGATCCAAAACAAATTACAACTCCATCTGCTCAAACTATCTAGACTCACTCCTCCCCCACAGTTTCTCGAGACTTTTTTATATTTTGAAAACTGGGCTCATGCCAATAGCTGTGGAAAATCATCAGGTTTGGAATTCTATCCCTAATGTATGTCTCATTAGAAACAATATCGACATGAAAAAAAATCAAGAAACATGAGAATCTAATCTAATGCATTTAAAGGCTAAAAAATTACCATCAAAATGTTACCGTACATTTTTGCAACTTTTGCAAACTTTTGGCTAGTTTGCCAAATTTGCACCGGGAGAGAAATCACTTCATTTTTGTTCTATCAAAACACAAATTAATTTCATTTTATTAAAACGGTACCATTAACAGATAACAACTCCCCATCATCCGCTGCCTGAATAGGAAGTAGAAATTCAATTTAAATACAACAGTATAATTGTAATCGCTATATTTAGCCTTTCCTCACCAAATATCCTAACATTGCGGAAACCGTGACACTACAGTTTCCACAGAAGATTGTGGCAGCGTATTAGACATCTGCCGTGTATCGCAAGCCATAAAGGCCATAACGTATCGCCACAACGCGTTGCCGAGAAAGTAGCAACACGTTGCGACATTTTCGGCAGCGTTGCGGTGTTAGGCCAATAAAGATCAAGATTTTCTGTGACGTATTTCAAAAATATACCCACAATGCGTTGCTAAGATTACTTTGC
This sequence comes from Ophioderma brevispina, assembly GCA_023653785.1. NCBI lineage: Eukaryota > Metazoa > Echinodermata > Ophiuroidea > Amphilepidida > Ophiodermatidae > Ophioderma > Ophioderma brevispina. The sequence continues at coordinate 20,959 of JAMKCH010019982.1, read as the reverse complement.
CACGCGTTGCAAACCTTCACACAACGCGTTGCGACTTCACAACGCGTTGCAAGCTTCAACAACGCGTTGCGGAGACAACAATCCATAAGTGATATGAACACATAGATTACACGGCAGAGGCTAACAATCTTTTTATTCTCTAAATCATTCTTACCATTTACAACATGTGTGCAGTATCGAAATGCAAATTAAAAGTCACATGCCCCTGGTGATGCAGAGCTAAAGATTTTCTTCTAACTCTAAATTTAGAGTTACTGGCACAAAATACATGCACATTGTATTTCCTGATTGGACAATAATATTAATGCAGATGATAAAACGATTAATTTTACCACTATGATGAATTTCTTGCACCTTTAAATATATTACTTAGATTGAGAATTACAATGTTCTAACTGGTCAGTATCATTTTTCGTCATTTTGAAACAACATTGACGTTTTAAATTTACAAAAAAACAATAGAAACAAAAGAATTTTACCAGAAGTGGGACCTTTAAAACCTAAACCAAATTAATAATTTCAAAAATTAGTTCTTATCCTCACAAAAATCCAAAATATCAGTCTATAGAACCTTGCAATTAGAACTCAGTTCAGGATTTAAAAATTGCACCTCCAGGTGAATGGAGTAGGTTCCCTAAACTACTTTTAATTCAGATGTATTACCATAACACATCATCAACACCATTGACGATTTAGATTCGCAGTGTCGCAGTGCTGACAGGGCCCCCTTAAATATTGCTCTCAGTGCCCCCTCGGACCATCTTAGTCGCAATAAAGTGCGATATTGCGTTGATTCTTTATTGCCTAAATTGGGCCCCACTTAAGCTGCTGACCGGGCCTTTTCCTTAATCCTCCACTATCACAAACTCCACTCCACTCACCAACACGTACGACCACCAGTAACAAGCAAAACATTCTTAGCTCTAGATGTACAACCAGCAATTAGCAGAATGCTTGCTTGTTTATTTGCATGCTTGGACGGGTACTAGAGAAAAATTTCCACGCCACAGTAAAGCGTTCCACGTCGCACCGGCCTTTAATGGGTTTCTTCCTGAGGGGAAATGTCACAACAGCAATTAGCCGCAGTGTCAATCGTGTTTATCTCCCGTGGTCCCCAAAAAAATCTGCCAAAGAAAATTGGCATTATTGCTGATAAATTACCTGTCGGCAGGCTTCGGATTACAATTTTAGAATTACAATGCACGGTGCATGTAACTTCAAAATTTATGCCCATGTAAAAGTTCATGCACACAGTGGCTGCGCCAGACCTCTTTTTCTGGGGGGAAACGGGGGGAAAAAGTGATTTTTTTTTTTTTGGGGGGGGGCAAAAAGTTAAATTTTGGGGGGGGAGGCAACGTAATCAAATCTTGAGATTCCTTAACCAATGTTTTTTGGGTGGAGGGGCAAACTAGGGGGAAAGAAAAGAGATTGGGGGCCTGCCACTACACAGCACAGGCTATGAAACATTGATTGTGTGCTAACTGCTAACCTTTATTTCATAACAGACTCTGGTACATTAAAACTATTGACAGTTGCTGAAATTTTATCATGTCAGCATTAAATGACTTTCTATGAAAATAAGCTAAAATTGCATATGAATTCCATATAAATTCACAATTTAAATTTTAGCATGCCCACATGCAGGAAACCAAAGTTACATGCACAGAGAGAAGCTACATGCACCTGTGCCTTGTTTGTAAAGTAGTCGCAAAATTGGGTTAAAGATACTCAGGGCTGACTCGAGATTTCCCTATAGGGCGCACTCAATTTTCAACAACTCATGTTTTTTGCATGTGCATAATCTTGTCCATATACTAATCATTGTGTGAAATAACTAAGCTCAATCGAGTCCTTCATATAGAAATCAAAACTTTGTGGGACCAATCTGGATCCAATTTTTGTTATACATGTATCCTATGGGCACTGTTATACTGGGCATATTTACACTGGGGTGCCTGAAAACGGAAACAGGGGTCGATTTAGAAATAAAATCTACATGCACATGTAGCTTTTTTCCATAATGGCTGAAAATACAGAAAAATAACATGGCAGAGGAAAATTCACATGCACAGAGTCAATATACATGCACTGGTGGCATGTGTACACCTGGGTAAATCGACCCTGAACGGAAAACGATTCATCTTTAAAAATGTTCTTAACTTTGGAATTGAAGCCTTTTAATGACTATTTTAGTCTTGATGACTATTTTTAATTTCTACCAAAATTTAATTATATTAAAAAAAAAAAAAATCTGAGTCAGCCTTTAAATGATGAAGTTTTTTAATGGATGAGAAAAGGTTGATTTTGATGATTTAGGGCGAATTATTCGGACAGTGACGTTTCCTGATGGCAGCATAATAATAATTAGGCAACAGGCACAGTGAGCGACCTTCAGGCAGGAGTCTGGCGCTTATAAATGGGCTATTAAAAACTGCACACTAACCCGCCCCTCCCCCATAGAAGGCGCCAGAATTCCAGACTCATTGTCACTTTTTAAATCTGGAATTCCAGAATTTAAGTTCTAATCTGGGGTGAAAATTCCAGCCCATTTTAAGTATAAGATAGGTGACCGAATCCATTGTTTTTTTTTTTTTATGTTACGATTTTCATGAGGACCATTCCGGAAAGAAATCATTGTTCAACTCTTCTATAACCCCTAACCATAATCCTCTGGGAATTCCATGTTTATCCTTTTACATTTTTAGTCTATGAAATGTCCTGGAATTACGAAGGTAGTGTCTGAATTCCTTTTAATTTACGGAAGGTAGCTTCTGGAACTCCAGATACTTCCTGGAAGGATAGCCAGGAATTTCAGATATGTGACAAAAAAATTTTGCCCTCTTATGGGGGGGGGGGCTTTTTTTCTTGATACCAAGTCCCATTATATTTTGGGAACCAGTGTATAAGTAAGTTATAGTCCGCGTACTCTAGTCCGGTACTGGGAAAGACTAAGCCTCAATTCAGTTTGACTCTTCACGCAACCTTACTTCACGCAACATTAGTTTCACCTTTATTTCCGTTATCGTCTATGGAGCCCGGACTGTGGAACTCCTCTTTACGACCAATTGCAAACCGTTTGACCCATTAATTCTTCCACTTAAAATAATGGGTATCAGCCTTTGGTTTCGAATTCGTTCGTAAAGAGAATGCCAGGTCCCCAAATCATACCTTTATTCTCTAAATTTATTACACGATTTTGCTTCTAAGATCCAAATGGCTGGGCTGATTTAACTCAAACTAATTTGTAATCTGAGGTTTTTGGTGATCAATGCGATCCTGTGAGGGAGAAACCAGGCAATCTTGTTTGCCCTGTGATTTCATAGTATGACCAACATCCCGCATCACATAATCATAGGCTTTTTATTCTGTTAAGAGCTTTTTCTGTCAATGAGTTAGGTGGTCAATGACGTCACAGGTGACCAAACAAGACATTACCGGAGGACCTAAAATCGACCATGAATCAGGGTCACCCACCTTTTTAGCCCTTTCTTTGACTTTGAGTTCTGAAAAGAATGGGTGTTTTTTTAACTGGCTATGATGCATGACTGACTATCCAACTGCTTGCAATGCTGCACCTAGTCCACAGTAGGTTGAATTTAGTATTCCCGCCACAAGTTAAAATTCGGCACCTTTAACATGGCATTATCCGTTAAATTGCCGAATTCGTAGCTTTTGGCAATCCTAAATTCTTTCCAATCCTTGCCGAACGCTTGAGAACTCACAACGTGTTTGCGACATCCGGCCAACGCGTTGCGTATCTTCCAAATCAAAATCAGCAATTTCTGTGACGTATTCAAAAATATACCTTCACAACACTTTGCGGCAATAACTTCTGGCCCTTTTGGGATGAATTCATATTCTTGGCCACCACATCCTTCAACCGGCATTTATTTTGTTGATGCTTAGGCTGAATTCTATAGGTGTTGTGGCCAATACTAAATCTTTTCCCCTTATTGCCTTCACCACGCGCTGTGAAGCTCGCATGCTTGTGCGATGTGCCTTGCCACGCGTTGTGAAAGCCAAAGGGTCATAACGCATTGGCACAACGCGTTGTGGATTTATGTTTTGAAATACGTCACAGAAATTCATGATTTTGTATTGGTCGGCGCCGCAACGTTTTGCCGAAATATCGCAACGCGTGGCTACTAGTTGTCGCCACGCGTTTCGGCAATACGTTATGGCCTTTAATTTTGGCTTGCGATAGTAGTGTACCAAACTACAACACTGTTTGATGTACAATGTTGTATGGCATGTCTGGTTCAGCTTGGTTGAACAGTAGACTAACAGAAAGCCTAAAGCAATGCGTCTAGAATAAATTTCAAAACCATCATACAACAAAGCATTTGGTAATTGCATTCATGAAAGAGTACCAGTCTAACCTTTTGATTGTTTTTTGATGCATCACCACAGAGCCAGCACATGCAGTCATGGCAAGTGCCATGGCATGGTGCTGTAGCATGAGCTCCCTGTACAACAGCACTACAATGCACCTGCACAGCAATCCATCTCCTGTCACACCTGGCTGGCATACTCTCCGGCCTTTATTTCAGAATCGTTTGTGTTTGTTGGCTTTTTATTTTTACGTGTTGATATATCCGATTGCAAATGTATACAACATCATACCGACTCGGGCTCGGTGATGGGCATTTGGCGATGGGTGACGAGTTAAATATACTAGTCCATATCTGTAACAAAACATCCCAACGTTACTATTATCTTCCCCGCGAAGCAAGTAATGTGTGGCCTGCTGAAGAGAGAAAGGCAACGGCCAATTTTGAAACAAAAATCCCTAAACATTCAAATTTGCAAATTATGTTTTCGCAAAATTTTCTTCATTCCAACATTTTTTGTTGGATAGAAAAGTTGCTCCAAATTAGCGTTTTCTACTTATATCAAAAGGCTGTATAGGTCTGTTTGGTAGATTAATAAATCTGAGAGTTTAAACTGTGGGGCCCCAATGAGCGAATTTTAGCGGATATGTCGGCATTGGGCTTACACAGTTTTCGCAACCTCTTAAAGTCCCAACTTTATTACCGAAATATCATGACCTTCACCGGCCTGTTGCTGTTTGTGATGTGCAATGCACAACCCATGATACAGTAAATTTATTCCTACGTTCTTCATGTCTAAAAAAATTTGAAATTCTCCCTGGTGTTTTAGCGAACTGGTGCTAACTGCCAGGTAATTCTTCAAAGAGGTGAGTTAAAACTACTGTGCAGTGCCTTTAACATGACACTAGACTGCCTTTGGGCAATGGAGAAGCTGGTCTACAATGAACTTAATTAAGTTATGCTGTTGTTTGCTAGCCAGAGGCCCCTGTGGTCTAGGCCTAGGCCTACTGACCCTTGATTTTTAAAATTAGTTGGAAGCCCAAAACTGAGTCTAAGACTTAGTGCTTGGCCACTGAATGATCTAACTCCCTGTCCTTTTGCTATTCCAGATTATAGATCTGATCTACTTTAGGCTTTCCACTTCAATATTCATGTGTCTACTAAATGATAAATTTGTTGCTCCCCTGTTTGTTTCTAACTAAACCATACAGAAAATACCTATGGGTTGGTGTTATCACCATTCGGGGCGCCTCGCGGCCTCATGTGAATACTGCACCCAGCCCATAGGTATTTTTTCCATATGCATGAACAAACAGGGGATAAGCTAATAGTATTCGTCATTCGATCAATTTAAAAGAGGGCTTGTGCCGATAGCCTTTGGGACCCCCTGATTTTAACCGAAGTAGTAAAATTTTGATATCCAGATGAAATAATGCCGTAATTTTCTCATATCATCCTGAAATTTCAGCTCCCAAATCACGTCTCTTTGCAAAGATATAAACAAAAAAGTCGTTTTAAAAGTGGTTAAAATTACCCATCAATATTAGCAACATTAAAGTGAATAGGGCCGTGCAATGTGTTGGGTTTATCGCTTCTATTATCAAACCGCCGTTCGTTTCCCCAGATACTTGATGGTAAGTGTTGCCGGTGCCATGAGCTCTCATATCACGTGGAGAACAAGATACACATAATCGGAACACCCACCTTTAATAACCTTACCCAAAGTACTTGGCTATTCAAAGTGTGACCATACTTTTCATGCATACATATCCAACCATGCATTCATTCCTTTAGAGTTAGAAGTCTCCAGAAATTTGGATGGACTTTCCCATTCCCGGCAAGATGGCCGCATATTCCAACGGTGGAAGACTTCTATTGAGTGCAGATATTCACCTCTAGGTCAAGGTTTCAAATCCCTCCTAATCACGCAGTTTCTTCTCTAGTTTTTGGGGAACAAAAACAGAGTTTCAAAATTGTTCATCCATTTTTTGACAAATACATCCAAGTGAGACCAAAGCAAAGTCCGGGTCAGGGTTTTGTGGACATGGCTTCCCCAATTACCTGTGGTCATTGGAAGTCATTTGAACACACTGACTGTGTGGGTTCAACCTATACAGAATCTACCCGTAGTGAAAGAAGTAAGTGTCAATTATTACCTTTCTTCGTTTCAGTCCGGTGGTGTGAGCGGTTTCATGCACGGATTTTGTCTCGGAGGTGAAATGCTATCATAACGTTCCCACGTGACTGCGCTTGGTGGTAACAGCATTGTTGCATACCCTTATTGACTGTATCCGATGGACACCACATAAGAATCAGTAGGTCTTGTTTAGCTCACATTTGGCATGGAAAGTGCCCGGCTCGCATGTGAAAGACCACATGTGAACCTATATGTTGACCAATAAAATCTTGATTAGGCCATGCAGAAGATATAAGGAACAGGAACATAATATCGGCCGTAATACTTGAGATAAGCCTAAGTGATCCCCATTCACACCTTTTATCCCAAGTACTTAAGATTGCCTTTGAAGGGATGTTTTCGGCATTTGGGGCCAGAAAATCACAACATTTTGGGAAAAATCAGCGGGGATTTTGGGCCAAATCGGTAATACAGTTAACCACAGAGAAACACTATTTTTTCAGAGGGCCAATATTGGACTTATTAAATTCATTGTAGTGCAGATTTGCTACCAATGTGTGTGTGTGTGTGTGTGTGTGTGGGTGGGTGGGGGGTTATGACTAATATAATTTTCGGCACACCCCTTTCTGCAACTGTTTAGTACCCGTAGTCTGTTTATGTAGGCACCTGAGATATCATAGAGTGTAAAGGCTGACTCCAGAGATTTCAAAAATATTTTTTTTTTTGTTGTGTCACTTTAAAATTGTCAACTAAAACTAAGTTTTCATTTAAGATGCTGAATGTTCCGAAGTTTTGAGACGATCAATTTTTTCATTTTTCGTGCAGTAAACATTTATGTATAGTATACAGAGCCATAGAATAATGTGTAAACTAAAGTTCCGGGAGGCGCAGATCAGAATATTTTATTTGAGGTTAGCTATTCAACAGTGATTAGTAATATGGACAGCATTGTGTATATGCAAAAAACATGATTTGGTTTTGAAAATCGAGGGCGCCCTCGGGGAATCTTAGTCAGCGCCTTTAGTACAGTTCGTACAAGGTTCAAGATTTAATGAAGCACTTTATTAGTAGTCCTTAGCACAAGACCCACTTTAAAAATTGAATCATTTGCCTCTATCAGAACATTATACTCACTTGATGTTTCTCCCAAGAAGACTTTGCTGACTACATAGACAAAATGTTACTTGATAATACAATCAAAATAGAATTATGAACGATCAGCCAATATCTTCTTTGAATGGAATTTTTGCCGCCTATCGTACTTATTCATTTTAAATATTTCTATCTACACTAATGTCCACTACCTATACTTGATCAATCATATATACTGGAATTAGTCTAGGTTATGTTTAAAGTATGGTCATGCAATGTGAAAATTAAAACAAAAAATGTACTTTTGTATATATCATCTTTGACCTTTGTGGGCTGCCACTGCCCGCTTCATGTATACCTAATTCCGACGGGAAGGGGCCATCGAAAGGACACCCTCTACGGCGCCAGCCATTACTGGGGGCATTCTGGCCACAAACACACAGTACACACAGGCCACATATTGCAGTTTACGAGGCTTAACGAACGAAATAGAATTTACAACCTACCTTTTCGCAGTTTTTAACAATTCACCGTTTATTCCCAGGGATTTATGGAGGGGTTGTCAGGGACTGGCCTAAACTGGAATCCAGGGCAAGTGTCTGTACTGTGTTGTAAAAAATTGAAGGTTATCTCCCCCACTTTGCGTGACTGAGAAATGAACGGCTTATGGTTAGAATACGTGTTAAATTGGTTAAAAACAGCGCGTGTGAAAAATCATTTTTCATAAAAATTTCAAACATCCAGACAAAATAAAGTAACAACCGAAGTTGTTGATAATTCCGTGTACGGGAAAAAGTGAATAGGTGCCAAAGACCCATCGTATTTCTGAAAACGTGAACATCTTCCGATCGGGTTGTTGATGTTTAGAAAGGACGCTTCAGTGCCCATTTGATCGATTTCGGAGATCGAACAAATTTTAGTCCGTTTGTGACATGGAATGCTGATAAGCCTTGCTATCAGTACATCGTGAAAATGACCGGGCGAGTTACAATGTGTATTTAGACTGAAATGGATCCGATGGATGTTGGTTTTTACTGTACATGTCGTGATGTACGTGTACGTGACATGTGGAACTAAATTTAACCAAGTTTTAAAATGAAATTTTGTGAAAACAACATCGTATTTAAGCAAAACTAAATGAAATAATAAAAATAAATAATTCATTCCACTTTATTAAAAGCGTGGCAGAGTCGTGTTTTTTCATTATGGGAACCGACATCTGGTACGGCTGGCGACGTGTCAATTGCGAGTGAATTTCACATGCAGTTCATTTCCATTTTTGTAACTTTTTTCGCTATTTTGTGGCAGCCAAGAAATTTACATTTTTTCCTGAGCCGCCAGGATGAATATACCAATGGATAACATGATAGTGTTGATTTTTGCCCGTCAGAACTGATCAAAATTATCGCTTCTTTGGGGTAACACGTACAACGTAAACGCTGGGTATTTGAGAAATGCAAAAGCTGCCCCCCCAGTCTGCGGATGGTGAGTGCCCGCCCACTGCGTAGGGTTGATCTAGTCGCCGTCTGATTCTGTTAGCTGGCAGGACCACTTACAAATCCATTGTGCTGTGTGGTGTTGATGTGTAATGTCACAAATTGTAATTTTTTTTAATTGACCTCAAAAAGTTGAGTTTCAATTGGAACCAAACTTGTGTCATAGGTGTACCAATGGATCCCTCCTATGGTTGATGAGTCAAAGGTCAATTGAAAATAGGCTAAAATTAAAATTGACCTACATTGAAAAGTCAAAGGTCACGTGCCAAGGTCAAATGTCATGTAGTCAAGTTGTAAGATAGGCTGGGCAGTCCACAGCTTACGAGGGGATCAAAAGTTTCTCCTCGGCCTTACTGGGAAGGGGAAATGCTGTAGCGTTAATATTATATGAACTGAGTTTTTCTCTTTTGATAATCAACTGGTGAAGTTGAACAATATGTGCTTAAGGTTTTTCTCTACTTTATAGGCAAAATAAGTAAAAAAATATTCCTCGTTTTAAAATTGGGAAAAATGAGAGAATTTTGTACTGTTGAGCTGTAGAAATTCCAGTGTCACTATTGTCCGCATGCGTTGGATTGGACAGAGTAAGAAATTGTTGTCAACTTATTTGTGAGTCGGAATGATTGTGCTCAAGTGTTAAAGAATGTATCAAATTTTTGGATCATGCATTACTCTGTTCACTCCAAATTCATGACAGCTCACAGTCAATTTCTCTCATTTATCCCCATTTTCAACACCCTAACTCCCATTTATTTTGGCCTATAAAGCAGAGTAATAGTAAGTGCATATTGTTCAAATTTACCATTACATCATCAAAAGAGATAAACTCCACATACACTTAATATTAATGCTACTGCATTTTCCCTTCCTAGTTAGGCCGAGAACTTTTTGATCCACCCTCGTATATTCTTTGAATATAGCGATCGCAAAACCCAAGAACCGCGAAATTCTATTTTAACTCTTTATTTGATTGATAACATTTTCAGTGTCAGTGTCTAGTGAATGTCTGTGGTGATGCTGTTCATGTCCTGTACGATGGCGCCCTCTCATCCGACACATCCAGTCCCTCGCATTTGTCACCACGTAGTGCACAGCCGAGTCCAAGAGAAACAGGTACCACTGCAAGTGAAGTGCATGGAGGATCCACCTGAGAAAAGCGGAGTGTGGAGGGTCATGATGTTATAAAACAACATGACAAGAACGAAGCAGAACTGTGGGTTTTTATGCATAACATTTATTTGCAGTCAATCAATAGCCGACTTTATCTGGACATGATTTGCCTTCGCTGAAACGCATTCATTTTAATTGTGATCCGTGGATTAGAGCACAAAACGACTACTTGATTTCAAACGACTGTATTTTGGTCTATACCTAACCGATGTGAATGATCTTTGCAGCAAGTTAAAGATAATGAACTAAGCCTTCAGATGATACCACGTATGTTAGATATATGTTACTTAAAAATTCAAAATGGCAGACACAATCAGGGTAAAGTTTTTTTTTGACTCACCCTGTATAAGAACCTCTTTCTAAACAAACATACGGTATATTAAAAATCAAATGTTTTTTTTAATGTCAAATATTAAAACATTCGCTTACGGTATTACCTTCATCAAGCTAAAATTATACCCTCATAATGATAGATCAGAATGTGCAAGTAGTCTAAATAATGTCATAGTCTTTGCTGTTTATCTAAAATGTGATGTGATATAGGAAAACCAGCCACATGTCTTACAGGACAGTTTTGAAAAAATAAAGAAAATAGCTTAAAACCTGTTATATTGTACTTTATTTTTTGTCAGATTGTATAAGGCGTAACTTTTGATGTGTGTATCAAAGAAGAAAGAAGTAAACAGTTATGGAACTTAATATTTCAAACTCTGCAGTGATAGCAAAAACTCAAAATATAAATTTCCCACCATTGGGCGGGTTTTCCCAGATCGCATCACAAATTGTTATGGGAAGGCAGCACTGTTGAGTTGTATGAAAGAATCATGCTCTCAAAGCAATAGCATCACATTAATATGATACATGCCCTCAATTTTTCACAATGTTGAGATTTTTGATAGGCAGACTTGTATTAATGATCTAAAATTCCCCCATATTGGTTCAGATATAAATAATCTATACTTATTATGAAATAAAAGTTTTCAGCTGCTGCAAGAGTGGGTCTCTATGATGTCCTGCTATATTGATGTCTGTATTTGATGAAATCTCATTAACCCACTGTTTCATTATAAAGAAACGATTATCCACCATACCAACAAAATTTGTGAGCTTTAAAACTTGGTAGGATGGTAGACTATGATGACTTATGGTGCTTCATAGTTTTGTCCAGGTGTCTGCACATTGATCATTTGCCTTTGGAAATTAAAGGGACAAGCAGTGATTTGCTAATCCAGAATATCAGAAAAAATCATAACAATCTACGTATTGGTATCTTTGTTACTGGCATGGCTGTGCTAACAAAGCCTGCAAGTAGTCGACTCCATGTATTAAAGACAAAACAGTATTTTATCTGGGAGAGCGTGTCGTAGTGGGTTTTAGAGCAGGCCCAGTGGTTAGTGTGCTTGCCTGTGGCACAAATTTTCTAAAAAGTACTGGGTTTGAATCCCTGTGGGGACATTTGCTGGGATTTATCCGGGTACTCAATTCTGGATTTGATCTGTATATCAGCTATCGATTAAAAACATAATACGAATCTCCTCCATGGTTCACCTGGAATTGGGCAAATGAATCATGAAAGTATCCCGTCCTTCGGAGGGGATGTTAGCCGTCGGTCCCGTGTACAGAGAGTCACAACTGTGCATGTATATCGCATTAAAGAATCTGATACTGGACTTCTATGGATGGGCATTGAAAGACCGACTTGATATCAAACGAAAAGTTTTTCCCTATACAGTTTGACTTTAAACATATTATTTAATAACCTTTGTTTATTCTGTACTGATATGTTCCACAATCTTCTGTTCAGTTTATATACATAATTATAGAGCCCCCCCCCCCAATCACTGCATATCAATTTGTGGGAGAGAGTGTTCTCAAACACTTCATTTTTAGGCTATTTGGTGACTTTTTTGTTAAAGTAGTTTAATGGAATTGGGGTGTACATGCTTGATCCTATTAAATATAACAAATTTTCCACATTGTTTTTATTTCCTTGCATTATTGCTGCTTATCCCTTTTAGGTCTAAAAAATAAACCTGAAAAATGGTCACAATCATTTTGTAGGACCCTCCACCAGTTATAATTGTAACTCCAGCTTTATATTAGTCTAAAAATATGCTGCCTTGACAACCTTTGATTTTAAGGAAATGGGCATTGCATTGATATTATCAATGATTTTGTGCAATATTTTAATTCTGTTGATAGCCCTTCTGTTATATACAAATTTCCTACTCCGTAGTTGTAGGTGATTATATGGAAGTGAGATTATGTGGCCAAAGTTTAACACCTGTTAATGCTGTTAATGATTTATTACTATGGAAGTTGGCTTATTACTTATATGCAGAATTGTGTTGCTGTGATAGATTCTCGCCCATATGGGGAGTTTGGCAAAACTTTTGGAAAGTTGTTTAGGTAAAATAGGGGATGGTTGATGCATGTGCAGTTGGCACAAAAAATATCTTGGCAGGTTTTTAGATCAGTATTGTGCCAAAGTCCGGTAATTTTGAAAAGTTTTCAAAATATAAAATTTTGTTGCCTATGTCTTAGTCTTTCATTTAACACCCTGCTTGTAAAAAAGCATTTAAAAATGGCTGCGATAGAATGCCCGAAAGACACAAACCTCAAACCAAAAGATGCACTTTATGGAGTTTTCAATGGGCATTGCAGTGTACTGTAACATGAACATGCATACCACAATCAATATTGAAGTTGGCTTTCTCACTCCTTCAGTCAGAAACCCTCTGTGTAAATTCAATTTCTTGCGTTGTACCACACAGTGACCATTGGAAAGTCCAAAAAGTGCAACTTTAGGGTGGGGTTTTTGCATTTTCGGGCATTTTATCTCAGCCATTTTTGCACGCTTTTTACTGTACAAATGAGGTGATAAATGAAAGAGTAAGACCTTGACAACAAAATGTACATTTCAAAAACTTTCAAAATTATTGGACTCTGGCACAATACTGATCGAAAAACATGCCGAGATACTTTTTGTGCCAACTGTATATACGATCAGTGCCAAATAGGCTGACATCTTGTATATTTGTGCAACGTGGCATGTCAGGTTATGCATGCGTTGCATAATGCTTGTATTTGATAGAAGACGCAAGCACAAGGAAGGGAACATTTAACATGAATCAACATGAGCCAAATAATTCCCTTTTTTCCTGAACCATGATACCAATTTCTTTTGTTATTTATTTTTTTACAACTCTGCTAAAGCAAACTTTTGATACAAAGAACTACTTTCTCTGTCCCTAACAACTTCGTTATCATGAGTTTCCACTGTATAGTCACTTCAGTGTCTCGCAGTGTGAACCATCTTGAAAGAGCCACTCAATAATATAGCACTACCAAATATTTACCTATAAAATGTGAAAGTTCTTCCCATATCAGTGTGAATCTACTACGGCTCTGTACACTCCCATTTCTCTACCTCAGTGATGTCATAATCCACAGCTGTTATGTATGCATCAAAATTTGTGATCTTTGTGCTATGGTGTATGCATGTAAAACCATCACTTTGATATATCTGTGTGTGTCTGTGGTTTACTGGTGTGCCCACCAAATATCCTGTTGCCATCACTGCACCAAGGTAGGGAAACTAAAGTGTATATATCAAGGTTTATTATTACATATGTTATATGTATATAGCATCTACTAAAGAAAGCAAGTGTAGACAAGGCTACAAATAAAAACCACTCACTAATTCAAAGTAGCTTGTAAACTCTGTTGACTCTACTATCAGTGATTTTCTGTCCATTTTTGCATTTTTCACAAATTTGGCAATATATTATTACAAAATTGAAGGTGGGTGACGCAATCAACAACCTCCTCACCCCACTTCATCATAATTAAGATCTAGGATCCTAGATCTAATGACATAAATACCGCTACCTCCCTTGCTAGTCACTTTCCTCAACGTACGTAAGGGATACAAGATGATAGTAATGATAATAAATGCATTTGGTGCTCTACAGAGAACAAAGCACTTTAAAGATGAAATCAATAGGTCCCTTGACAGACCCCTGTGGGGGTACCGCAAGGAAGGATATGAATGTCTGAAAGCCTATCATTCACAACAACAGCTTGGGAATGATTAGTAAGATATGAGTTGAACCATCGTAACACACTGCCCCTGATGCATACCGACTTTGTAGACGCTCAAAAAAGATGGAATGGTTGATGGTGTTAAATGCGGCAGAAAAATCAAGCAAAATCAAAACTGCCACATTGCCCTTGTCTAATGCCAAAAGCAGATCATTCACTACATGAAGCACGGCTGTTTCAGTTGAATGTACCTTATCTCTGACTCAATACTTGACTGTTAAGTACGCAAATGTTTGTAAGTATAGTATGTGTGCCTAATCTTACGTGCAAATTCAATCTGCTCTTGAAATTTTGGAAATTATGACCTTTTCTCGGGGATATCTATACTCGATTCACGTTGATACGTTCGTCCCCCTGGAGTTTTGGACCTATTCCAATAAGTCGGAGAGGGAAAATGAAAGAATTCAGATGCATGTGCCACACCTGATTATCTTGGAGGACACTCCAGTCATTTAACTCACTCACCTGCCACTAAATACAATTTCATTCATGTATGAAAACGCACTATAATGTATTTCAGGCCTTAACATTGCTCACAATAACATGATACACAGAAGTCCCTGTGCCTCATTGAATTTTTCACCTCTGCAAGAATGGTACGGGGTCACATATCAGATGAATCGAGCTTTTTGTGATCAGTTGTGAAGAATTGCACTGTGTCTTTGTACGTTTTAGAATCAAACTTTATTCTACATGTAATCATAGAAATGGCAATACATTAACACAGGAACAGGCACAGATGTTGAAAGCTGGGCAAAAAGTCAATGCAATTTTTTTTTTTTATATACTAAAATAAGTCATCTCTAACCTGTGTAGCAAGTTTGATAGCTTTACATACATGTCACCTCACGAAATATAATAGGTTGATTGTTCTGGATCCTGTTCCACTAACTCAACATCGACCAATCAGTATCCAAGTCAATGCTGCAGTAAGACCAAACAAAGTGCCTTACAACATTGCTTTTACTATAGGAAAGCAGACGTGCAAGGATTCACTGATGACTTTGATCAGAACGTTAAGATTGCTCCAAACCCCATAACTATGACAAATTTGCCCAACTAGTGAACAAGACTGCCCAGAGATTCATACCAGAGGATGTAGGATGGAATGTATCCCTTATGTCCCTAGAGGAAAATGACTAGCAACCTGGCAATTACCACAAAAAAAGGATGTAGCGGTATTTGTGGTGTTAGACATGTTAGATCTTGGAGCACTTTCTCTGTAAACACAAGGCAGGGGACCGCCTCGTGATTTTTGAAAAGTGGCAAAAACGGTTCACTCACATCATTCACTATGTTTTTCAAGCAATTACTACATGCCACACACTACCACAGGCCTAGCTAGGATGGTACACTACCAATTACCACAAGGTTCCACAACTGATGGGCACAATCAAACAACTCAGTACCACAGAATACCACAGTGACTGATGGCTGATGTGTTGAAAATCCAATTACCACAAAATTGCCATGTGTGGTATCCTGTGGTAATCGGTTGTGTTAGGGTTAAGCGATATACCAGGCCTTTCCAAGGAAAATATGCTAAAGGATATCAAGAGTATACCACCATGTGTATACCACCATGTGTATACCACCATGTTTGAAGCTGATCAGCAAAAACAACTGCTAAAAGTGAGGAAGTGTCAGAGAGATCAAAACCTGGCATACCTTAATCGAATCCACCGATATGACCCATAACAGTAAGAAAGTATGGTCTACCATCCGAAAGCTTCAAGGGGGTCCAAAAGAACCTCCACAACAGCCAAATGTTACACCCAACCAAGTTGCCCACCAACTTCTTTTAAATGGCAAGTGCAGCCAGGGCCGTACGCAGGATTTATTTTGGGGGGTGCGGAACCTGGAAAAAGTGGACCTTTTTTGGTAAAAGTCCTTTTTGGACTTTTTGAACATCTGATCACCAAAATGTGGACTTTCTGGTCAAAATTTCTTTACATTTTTGACCTTTTTATGCAAATATTCAGAAAAAAGTGGACCTTTTGCCCCTTTTGTGGAATTTGGGGGGGCCTGAGTGCAGCAAGAAGATCAAACCAGACCGTAATAGATATAGTGGCGAGCCTGGTTTCACTCGCCCCTTCAACATGGATGAATTGGAAACCGGTAAAGCAGTAGCCCTTGACAACTCAACTGAGCAGCTGAAAAACTTTGGCCCAGTAGCAAAAGAGTAGCTTCTTGAGCTCTACAATATTGCTGCCTTATTTCCCACATGTTCCCAAAGATCTGGAGGAAAGCATATGTTATGGCACTCCTAGAGCCTGGAAAGATCTTTCTAATCCTAATATAGACCAATATCACTCCTCACCCATACCTACAAGCTCTTTGCTCAACCGTATCACACTGTGATAGACGAACACCTCATACCAGAACAAGCAGGTTTCCGGCGAGGCAAACAACAAGAAGTACTCAACCTAACTCAACCCATCGAGGATGGTTTCGAGAAGGGTTTGGTAACCGGAGTCATGTTCGTCGATCTATCAGCAGCTTATGACACTGTTACTCCATAAGATTTTGGAACTCACCAAGGACATCCACTTGACTGAGCTCATCAAAGGATTGCTTGCAAACAGGATGTTCTTGGTTCAGCTAGGAGCGAAGAAGATGGCATAGGCTCAAGAATGGACTATACCAAGGGAGCGTGCTCGCACCTTTCCTGTTCAACATCTATACCAACGACCAACCTAGGAGTGCAGGAACATGTCATATTATCTATGCAGACGATATTGGAATTAGCGCATAAAATGCAGAATTCACAGTTATTGAAGAGACTCTCCCAAGCTTTGGATGAACTCCCTCCTTATTATGAGGAAAACCACCTTCGTGCAAATCCATCCAAGACACAGGTGTGTGCTTTCCATCTACACAATGGTGAAGCCAAAAGCCAGCTTAAAGTAACCTGGGCTGTAACACCCATGGAACACTGTGATAATCCTATCTACCTAGGAGTCACCTTGGGCTGCACTCTCTCTTTTAAGACCCACATCAAGAAAATGAAAGTATGTTCATCTAATAACATCTTGAACAAACTCACTGGCGCAAGATGGGGTGCTCGCCCACATACCCTAAGATCGATGGTATACTCTGACCGTGACTGATACTCATGTGCAGAGTATGCCTGCCCTGTATGGGAAAGATCAACTCATGCCAAGAAGCTTGAACCAACATTAATTAAATGCCTCCTGCCGGCTTATCACAGGATGTCTTCGCCTAACTCCAATGGAGCACTTAAACATCTTAGCAGGAATTGCTTCACCAGACATCCGTCTTAGTGTAGCGAGCATGCAATAGCGTAGCTGCCAACTATCTAATGTGAAGCACCTTATGTCCGGACAGAGACCTGCTGCTAACCGCCTTAAATCATCCAAAGAGTCTCTTAAGCAAAGACCAACCCCTTGAAACAAGTCTCTTAGGAGTTCAAGAGAGTCGCCTTGTGGAAAGAAAGACTTGCTATCAACCAAGTAACATCTATTGGTATTGAACCTGGTGAGTATCTTCCACTAAGAGCTGACTCCTCTTGGGCTGAATGGCGATTGAGAACCGGAATCGGTAAATCTAAGGTTTCCTTGCAAAATTAAAAGTGGGGCTACCTGGAAGCAGACCAGGGGTTCGTCCGCGAAACTGAGTCGTAAATCTACGTGCATACTATGTCATGCCGGAGTGGATCAACTTATCCAAAGCACTGTGTAATTAGTATGAAAAGGTCTATTATGTAGGACATATGCATGAGTTAGTATACACGTAGGGTTACGTATGAGGTTCGCGAACGGACCCCTGGACACTACCTGTGGTTGTGGAACACCACCACAGACAATGGAACATCTCGTGGTCTGCCCAATGTTGGAGCTGTATAGACCAGTTAACAGCAATGTTTGTAAACATGTTAGGGCCTGGTATCTTGAAATAGGTCGGCCTGACTGTTACACACTAGGCAATTGTATCTGTTAGAGTTTTAAATACTATGGGCCATAACTTTTTTTTTTTTTTTTTTTTACTGTGATAATCCTATCTACCTAGGAGTCACCTTGGGCTGCACTCTCTCTTTTAAGACCCACATCAAGAAAATGAAAGTATGTTCATCTAATAACATCTTGAACAAACTCACTGGCGCAAGATGGGGTGCTCGCCCACATACCCTAAGATCGATGGTATACTCTGACCGTGACTGATACTCATGTGCAGAGTATGCCTGCCCTGTATGGGAAAGATCAACTCATGCCAAGAAGCTTGAACCAACATTAATTAAATGCCTCCTGCCGGCTTATCACAGGATGTCTTCGCCTAACTCCAATGGAGCACTTAAACATCTTAGCAGGAATTGCTTCACCAGACATCCGTCTTAGTGTAGCGAGCATGCAATAGCGTAGCTGCCAACTATCTAATGTGAAGCACCTTATGTCCGGACAGAGACCTGCTGCTAACCGCCTTAAATCATCCAAAGAGTCTCTTAAGCAAAGACCAACCCCTTGAAACAAGTCTCTTAGGAGTTCAAGAGAGTCGCCTTGTGGAAAGAAAGACTTGCTATCAACCAAGTAACATCTATTGGTATTGAACCTGGTGAGTATCTTCCACTAAGAGCTGACTCCTCTTGGGCTGAATGGCGATGTTCTCAACAGATTGAGAACCGGAATCGGTAAATCTAAGGTTTCCTTGCAAAATTAAAAGTGGGGCTACCTGGAAGCAGACCAGGACACTACCTGTGGTTGTGGAACACCACCACAGACAATGGAACATCTCGTGGTCTGCCCAATGTTGGAGCTGTATAGACCAGTTAACAGCAATGTTTGTAAACATGTTAGGGCCTGGTATCTTGAAATAGGTCGGCCTGACTGTTACACACTAGGCAATTGTATCTGTTAGAGTTTTAAATACTATGGGCCATAACGATTCGCAGGAATGGATTCGCAGGCAACAAAAGAAGTGACGTGGGATGTTAAAGGTCCCAGGAAATGAGATGATAAACCTAGTCCAAATCTTTGCGGGGCATTCCATTCCAATAAACAGGGCCACAAAAAAGAATACACTACCAATGACATCATTAGTGAAACTATTGATTTTCAGTCAGTGCCATGAATAGATTCACACCAGTCACCTGGAATTTTCTATTACTCTCTGAAAAATCAATAGTCACTAATGATGTCATCACCAACCCAAATATTGAATGCTTTCTTGCCCCTCCTTGTAGACTTGACACAAACCACATCGATTCTATTTGCATTTCCTGGGACCTTTAACTGGTCTATATTCGTGTCAGGTTGGAGCAACAATGCACAGACAATTAGGCCATGATACGTTCGTGATTTAACGATCTTTTCGTGCTACAGCACTGGGGATCACTTACTTCCTTCACTAATTTTTTTAAAATATTATGTAAACCAGGAAAAGCTGTATCCCCAAATGAAAAAAGTGCACATTATTTAGAAAAATAAATAAAATGTCAACTCAATTTACTTCCAGAATGTCAGTGACCAATATGTACACGTATAAACTCAAGCGAACAATAGAGCTAATGATATTCAACAATCAACCTAAAAACACTTCAGATCTTTTCTCAACAGGGTATGCAGGTCTATTGTTACTGCCCACATTGTTGAAAAGATTTCAAGCTATATCAGGTGTTATGACTTCCCCGTATTGAGCTCTAGGATCTGTTCATAACTTAAAGGGTAACATACCTCGCTCATGATTTTTAAAAATCTAGGTCACTGAATACCATTGCCTTTCTTGGTAAATTGAATAGAAATAGGGTTTTTCATGATTTTAAAGACAATAACTTGCGGGTTTAGGTTATGCACAAATTAGGTCAGCCCTTGTCACGGGCTTTTCTTTCATGAATTTTGCCCCTTTACGTTTTCTTTTCGAAAAAAAATTATTAATCATATGGTCAAAGTTAATGAAACACACAGTAGAATCTCAAGATTTCTTTTATCGCGAACGAGGAAAGAACTCCCCCAATGCAGCAAGGACATATCATTCAAAATCTGTTCAACTGCATGCACAATAACAATGGACCAGATGTAAAAGAATGTGAAGTGTGTTCTGGGCCGATTATTGAGTATCATTAGCCCCATTGTTCGCTTGAGCATGTTGAGGTTATGTCTATCCATTGGTCACTGATATTCTAGAAATAAATTGAGTTGACATTTTATTCATTTTTCTAAATAATGTGCAC
Organism: Ophioderma brevispina; assembly: GCA_023653785.1. Lineage (NCBI taxonomy): Eukaryota > Metazoa > Echinodermata > Ophiuroidea > Amphilepidida > Ophiodermatidae > Ophioderma > Ophioderma brevispina. The sequence goes on along the minus strand of JAMKCH010019982.1, from coordinate 445 downwards.
CCCTTTCATGTGGGGACAGAGCTTTTCCTGTTTAAAATAATATTGTTTTAATTTTAGTGAGGGAAATAAGTAGTCCCCAGGTCTGGAGCACGAATATTTAATTAAAAGGCCAACATTGTATCATGTACCATGGCCTAAATGACCTTGCAGAATTCAGTGAAGCAGCCAGACGTACCTATCTCTGGCTAGATCATATTTAAGAACCACTGTGTTGGACACGATAACAAGAAATGGTGTGAATTTGCTTTAGAGCAACGCACCTCTAACACGCTTTGAATTCACGTTTTAGACGAACCTGATTATAATGGATGAAACAAAATAGTTTTAAAAGTGGGCTTACAATTCATAAATGTGGGGCTTCATATAAATACTATAAAATATAATACCATTTCTAAATTCAGCTACATTGCAGACTAGATTTTGCTTATTGTTAAACACCAATTAC
>JAMKCH010019981.1:0-21411 GCA_023653785.1 Ophioderma brevispina | reverse complement strand
CAGCTATCTGGAGTGGTCATATTGGTTATTAAATTGAAATTGCTCCGATCAATTTGAAAAACACATTTACCAACTGTTGATATGATCCAAGAGATTAAAAAATGCACAGTAGTTAATGTCTTGTGACCTTAAGTTAGGGATATACAGCACAAAATAGGTCAAATGTCAATCAGAAGGTCAGTATGTCTAGTCCAGCGTGTAATTTTCATCAAAAATAAGGATTATATTTTTTCCACAAATTCTGGTGATTGAGACACACGCTCCACCACACTTTTTGACCCTCCAACTCAAAAAGTTTATTGCTGTTTCATTTTAGACGATGAACGCACCTTCAGTTAAGATTTGGGGGCGTGTAGACACTTCGAAAAAGTGTAGACTACTGTGAAAGTAATCATAGTCCGGAGGGTATCATAGTCCGGGCTCCATAGACGACAACGAGAATAAAGCGTGTTGATGAAACTAAGTTGCGTGAAGAGTCAAACTGAATCGATCGCCCTATTGTTCACCCATTGTTCCCGGACTGTGAGCCCGACGGGACCATAATCTTCCTGCCACACTACCCATGTCATTTTTTTTTGGACCTTTGGAAACACTCATCGCCAAAAAGGGGGACATTCATGTCAAAAATTTTTTCGACATTTTGGATCTTTTTATCAAACAAATCGTAATAGGCCACCTTTTGTCCCCTTTGGTGAAATTACTCCTGCGTACCAGCATGATTAAATAGGGTGAGGGATCTTAAGGAATACGCTTTAATTTGGGCCATTGTTGGTAGAATACTTCGAAATAATGTACTTGAAGGCAATATCACTGATCCAAATGAATGAAAGCGTAAAACTATTTAAAAGCGTTTAACTGGAAATGCCAAATTTCTGTCCGTCCATTGTGACAATAGTGCCACCTCAACCGAAACATGCTTTGACCTCTAACTTGACTTGCCAGAAACCAAGGATTAACTAATGGATGAGCGTAGACAGTACATGGTGTGTCTATTCCAGGGCTATTTCAATTGGAAGGCCGCTTCCAGCAGCCGTTGAATTATTATCGGAATCTCCGTATATTAATTCATCTAATTACAAAATTAATTCTTTGCGATACAAAGACATGTTCGAGCTTTTACCATCACAGGTATAGTTTACTAGCCAATTACCAATGGCACTGTGCAAAAATCTCATTTTTTTAAGGAAAAATTGGGGGGGCTCTTAAAAATGTACTGTTATTGCGTCTGGTGCTTATGATGCACCATGAAGTTGAATTGATTTTTATGTTTTTACAAATTTTTGTTTTAGTGATTATATTACAGAATATTTTAAATGCAAATGGCCTAAAAAGTTAGTTAAATCCTGATAGAAAATAAGCTTTCCCTAGAAGAACATCCAAATTGGAAGCTGAGCTTTTGACCTCTTGCGAATGCCATCATCAGAGCAAACTAAACAGTCCATGATGTTTGGCACCTTATTATACATCATTTAAAAAGGGTGGGGGGGGGGATAACAATAATAAGATGTCAAAGGACACAGTAATTAAGTTTCCTGTTCATTGGGTCGAGAGGCATCCTTGGGTAGTCTACCCCATTCCTACGGTCCATGGTATGTCAAGGCTTCCTTCAGAGGAAACAAATTTGAATAAGCATTCCATATCAAAGGATACTAGCATCTCCATCTTCGTTCATCTAGGCGGAAAGAGAGACCTTATATCTATGCGGACAAGATATCTCAATCATGTAAGATCGCCTCCAGTTATGCTCATCCATGCTATAGGCGTGCGTTCGAGCCTGTGAGATTCCGCTATCTTGTAATTTCCCTGGACAAGGAATTAACCGCTTGGTTGTCCTGATTTACCCATGCGATATTTGGGGAGCTGGTCCCGGCTGCGATGGTTATCTCGATGTATGTTTTTGCTGAGAAGGTAAAACTACGGCTGATCCCGATCTGCTGCATCCCTGAAATGATGCTATGGTGTAATGGTATGGTTGGACCATAGTGATCAGCGGCCATTTTGTGGAAGCCGCTTATAGGCCAATAGCATAAGGCGCTATATAAATCTCTTCTATTATGATTATTATTAATCTCTTCATATCTTCACATCGTGGGGGGGCCACACCCAGACGCATGCGTCCATTACTGTTGTGTGAGGCTTTAGGGTGGGACTACATTTAATCTTTTTTCTGCAGGAACCCCCATGACAAGCCGCTTTGAAACTGGCATTCCCCCCCAATGTTGACATATCCTCAGCAAACTGTTCCAACTGTTAATTTTACGAGGAATAAATGAAACTGGGTAAATGTTCTTCTTTGTAGTGGGTCTGGCCATCGCCTTTGAGTGATTATTTCTGCCCCCTCACGAACGATGTGGTCCACCCAGGCTTGATTGATTGCTTTCATCCTTGCACACCATTGTTAAAATAGCACCAATCTGGTTGCTTCCCTCCTATGGGATAGTGATTCCCAGTCCAGATTGATCAGTAGCTCACTACCTGTGCCTCCAATTGTATTTTCCGGAAACAAAACGCGCGGCCCTTCTTTGAACTTTTTCGAGCCGATCTATGTTCTTTGGGTATAGGACACAAACCCCCACGGCATATTCTAATATGGGACGAACCAGGCCTAAATAAGCAGTCTTCTTGTCTGTACTGTGCACTTCCTGAGATTTCTTTGCAACTCCCAGAAGTTTTGTTTGCTTTTTTAACCATGTTTCAATTTGTAATCCCATGTAAGAATATGAAAATATAAACACCAAGGTATTGATGGTGGTTTCACTGTGTCGAGAATGTGACCCGGAACATAATATAAGGTGTTTGGATCATATTTCTCTTTAAACCGCATGTGCATGTGTAACACTTTTTAGGATTGAACGACATTTGCCAAGTTAATAGAGCCATTTTTAAGTGTATTAATATCATTTTTAAGATGTTTACAATCAGCAGTGGTGGTAATTTTGCGATAAACTATACAGTCGTGCGAAAAGTCTGATTTCAGATGAAAATACTTATGTAATGTCGTTAATAAAAAATAAACCAATTAAAAATATAGGGAGCCATGACCGTGCCCTTGGCGGCACTCCAGAACGCACACTATCCCAACCAGAATGGCCCATTAAGCACGACCCTCTGTCTCCCTCTTCCAAAGAAAAGTATCACTCCAATAATGAGCTTTTGATTTTTTAACAACCGCTCGTGTGGGGCACTGGTATCGAAGGCTTTTGTTAGTCAAAAATCGCAATATCCATCTGGTTATTGCCCTCGATACACGTTGGCCCATCATTCACACGCAAGGATGAGTTGCGAAACACAATAATGCCCTTTCTGAAACCGTGCTGTTTTGGAGTGAGAAATTATGAATTTGCCTCAAGATGACACGAATTGTGAATGAATTAATGTGTTCAATTGATGTACTACACACCAGATGTATTGACACCGGTCTGTAGGTAGCTAGTGTAGATTTGTCCCTTTTTTTTGAAAAAGCGTAATTTGGCAAACCAAACAATCCCCGGCAAACTACCAAGTATCCAGCGACTGTTGAAAAAATCTCTACCAACTGGTGCAACTTCAGAGCATTTTCCTTAAGTAACGTGTGTTAAGTCACATCGACCCACAAGCTTTATTATTAATTTGCAGGTCTTTTAGAAGCTTGAAAACGCCTTCTGTAGAGAGGGATAATATCAGCCACCGTTGGTAGAGAATCTCTCTGTCTGATATGGAATGTGTTCAATTTTTCCTTCTGGTAAAACTGAATCTAATTGCTCCCCTAACATGTTTGTTTTAATCCTGGTCTAAGATGGCAAGATGTAATTTCCCTTCCCTTTTCTTGAGAGTTGGGATACCCTATGTTTTTCCTGCCTCTTGGATTTGATATATTTCCACAACCCACTTGGATTTTCAGCCAAGTTATCAACATTATCGCTGACGAATAGGTCATGTTGTTTTCTAATTTCCTGCTTAACCCACTTCCGACTTCTCTATATTTTCTCCCATCGCAATGGACAACCAGACGTTTGGCCTTACTTACCATGAAGACGTCCTCGCCTTATCCGCTTCTTAATTTTACCAGTTACCCAGGGGCAGATGATCTTTTGTATTAGGAACTCACTTGGGTTGGCACAGTTTTATCACGAGGCAGTATGCATAGCCTCCTTAAAGCTATCTCAATTTGCAGTAGTCTCTCTCTTACCAGGATCTACTGTGAAGAAATTCATATCTAAACTCTCCATGTCGGTTCTCATCTGTGAAAATCATTTTTGTCTTTTTCTCTCTCTTTAGGTTTTTTGGATGGACCTTTGAGTCAGTTTGGGATTTTGTTCGAACAATAAGAATGGTCGCTACTACCCCGTTTTGCTGCCCCCATACTTTCCCCTGGCAAGAGAAACACAAGATCCAAAATAATTGGCACTATTTCTGTGGTAATCTTGTTTGGTTCCACAACAAACTGTGGTTAGAGCAAAAATTCATTTGCAATATCGTCTAAATGCGTGTTCCCGTGCTGGGTTATTCCCTGTTGGCTTCTGGTGGTTATTAAAAGTCCGCCGGCCAGAAATAACATAAGGCATTTTCTGATTTTGCGGAATTTTTTGTAAAGGCTGCCTAAGATACCGCCCAGTAACCAACCAAGCGGTCCCTGGTGTCGATAAAACGATCCAACTAATCGCTTCACCTGTTTACTAATATATTAGCCCAAATAATTTCCTTTCCCGTCAGTCTCTCTAGCTCAGTGCACGGGTAACTCTGACTAGGGTATCCAGAACTGCAATAGCAACCCACCTTTTCAACGTCAATTCTGTGCCTCTATCACACAAAAAAAGTGGGTGAATATTTCATGATGTAGCCACAGTAGAATCACGATTGTCTCAGTGAGACAGACAATATCCCAGTCTTTATATTCAATCAATTAGTTCGGTGGAATTCAGTAACTTACCTCTGATTCACGGGTAATTTAGGTTCATAGATCAAGGCGCGGATCCAGGAGGGGGCGGAGGTGGGCGCGCGCCTCCCGGTAATTCTTGCAAATTTTTTGACCAGTTACAACCTTTCAAAGCCCCGGATTTTGACATTTTTCAAATCTGGATCGCCATTGATGATATGTAGGGTACTTTTAGTAGTACCAATTTCTTCCTGCCGTCACATTCCTGTATTTTTTTATGTTGTACATTTGAAGTCCAACATCAGTCTTTTTATTGGGTTTACTTTGTCTCATTTTATGTATTTGGGCATGCGCATTTAGAGTGCATCAGCTCGCCTTGTGTTTTCCGTTTGGTTTTGTGGTATTGAAGTGGGTCGGTATTAATCATTTTCTGGTTGATTTACTTGGAACATAATTTTTTGTTTTTGGTATTATTTGAAATACCAGTGTTTCAGTTCTCCTGTGTGGGTTTCACAAGATGGGCACAACCACGAAACTCACCCAACTCCTGCAGAATTTCGTACTCTGACTTTGAAACCCCCGAGCAGCTAGCATGGGACCAGCTGTCGCACATATCACAGAGGATTGCAGGATGGTTATTTCTTACCTCCTTTTTGCACATTGTACATGGTGCAGTTTGTTTCTTTGATTTAATCTTCCTTTTTTGGGGTTGCCCTGGATGGCGGTGCACATCCCCTGATAATACAGGGTGAGTAAAAAAAAACTTGACCCAGATTGTGTCCGTCATTTTGAATTTTTAAATAATATATATCTAACATATGTGGTATCTGCGGAAAGCTTATTTCATTAGATTTAATTTGCTGCAAAGATCATTCCAATCGGTTAAGTATAGGCCGAACTACAGTCTTTTGAATCAATAATCTGCAGTGAATAAATAGCTCGATTTTCTTCTGGACACTGATTTCCTTCGCTGAACGCCGTTCATTTCAATGTGAATCCGTGGACAGAGCAGAAAACCGACTACTTGATTCAAACGACTGTAGCTCGGTCTATACCTAACCGATGTGAATGATCTTTGCAATAAATTCAAGATAATGAACTCCGCTTTCAGATGATACCAAATATGTTAGATATATGTTACTTAAAAATTCAAAATGGCGGACACAATCAGGGTCAAGTTTTTTTTGACTCACCCTGTATAAGTAACATCATTCCCAAGTGGTTGGGATAAGATTTATGATTTACATGGCAAATGATCTTTGTACGATATTTAAGACCTCTGACGGCCAGGTTTTGAGTATGAGTCACATAAGCACAAAATACTTGCACAGACAAACTATATTGCAGACTACTTGAGTTAACATTATCACCAACTAATCGTGGTTTTAGAGCACTGTATGAGTTTGTATGAGTCCGGGGTTGTCCATAAGGAACAACAATACCACTGTACTCGGCTTGAAAAGCCCGCCTGGTTTCTAAATTTGAGAATAAGTTCGATAAAAAAAAAAAAAAAAAAAAGTTATCTTAAAGCCAGAACTTACTGATCATAACTTCCACCATTACGCAACTGTTTTCGTATCTTTCAAAGTTTCTTTATGAAGTTAATCCCTTTTAAAAGAACTTCATATCTGTTCAAGTGTGAATAACTTATGTTTAACTAATTCTTCACCATTTTCACTCAACCAGAAAGTGGCACAAACTCGATTTTTGTGTTCTGCAGTAAACTGGAGTTATCTCTCGATTGAAACAAGCAAATGAGATGAAACAAAAAATCCTGGAAAGCCTGGTCCTTTCTCTTTAATGTGTTGTACAAAACAACTTACTTATGTTGAGATATAATATTGAAAAAAATCGGTTTTTGATTGTACCATTTTTTTTGAGACAGGCTGTATAAGTAACATCATTCCCAAGTGGTTGGGATAAGATTTATGATTTACATGGCAAATGATCTTTGTACGATATTTAAGACCTCTGACGGCCAGGTTTTGAGTATGAGCCACATAGCAACAAAATACTTGCACGTACAAACTATATTGCAGACTACTTGAGTTAACATTATCACCAAATAATCGTGGTTTTAGAGCACTTATGAGTTTGTATGAGTCCGGGGTTGTCCATAAGGAACAACAATACCACTGTACTCGGTTGAAAAGCCCGCCCGGTTTCTAAATTTGAGAATAAGTCGATCCACTTATACGTTGATATCTTCAGAATGGAAGAGCGAAGCAAGCAAACCCACGGTAAAAACAAAGCTCAGTCCCCATTTTAGTTGAAACATTCGGGGAGGAAAAAATCAAATGAAATCCCAGTCACTCGTAAGTCCCGGACTCAGTCGCGGGCGAAAAACATCCTTAAACATTGGCGTACGACAAGAAACTTACGCAATCCAAATGCTTCGGGCAAGAAAGGGGCGTTCGTGAGTCAATACGATATGACAAATTGCGTTTAAATAAAAAGTCTGCTTTAAAACCTATAAAAAATCTGAAATAATCGGTACGGTGCGGATCACCAAAGTTCACAAATATCAAATAATGGTGAGTAAAAAGGGAACGAAACCAAAATGCGATAAAACTACGTTACAAGTCGCGGAACGAGTGACCACTATAGTCCTCTCGAGAGCTGACCTCAGGATTCGGCAGAGTTTGAAGTATGTAGGATCAACTCCTGGGCTATTTGTTGCGTTGTTAAGTCCGTGATAAGTCAATAGCCGAAACAATGGAGAAGGGGGACACCCACGTTGTGTATTCCTGGGTCGTCCTTAGAACCTAGGAGCTTGACTTGACTACTAGAGGGCAACAGCCTCCAATAGTCCTGATTAGCGATAGATTGTCGTTGTCGAGGAGCTCCTTGAGGAACAGTCCATGTACGCTCTAGTTCTGAGTCGGATCGCGGTTTGAGTGGGTTAGTAGTGGAGCTGGAGAAGCGCTTGTTGAAAGATCGCGAGAGAAGACTTTGTGAAAGACTCGAGTGATTTGCTACGTTAATATCTACTGTGACCCTCAAAGACTCCGGAGTGCTAGGATCCTTTGATATGGAAATTTTTCGCTATTCACTTCGTCCTCTGAAGGAAGCCATTGACAAACCATGGGGCCCTATCAAGATGACCGCGACACTGATTGACAGAAATCCGTACACATCCGCTGACGTGAAAAGGATGTTGGAGTTTTGTTGACTAACACATATTTCATTGTTTGAAAGTGGAGGGAAGCCCTTCTGACCGCACCGAATCCACCGCGCATATGGAAACGTTATGTGGACGACGCCTTTTCGTGGTTAGAGATCGAGAACATTTTTAACGGATTTCTTTGCCATATCAAACAGTAGTCGCAAGCATGTCAACAAATTCACTCGTGAAGAGAGACCAACGGACAGATCGCTTCCTCGAGGTTTTGGTTTTTTAAAACAAAGAACCTGACCTTTATTTGACACGACTGTCTATCGCAAGAAACCCACCGACCAATACTTGCAATTGTGACTCTCACATCCAGTTGTCAAGCCAAACGCTTGTGGCTTCGATCTATGTTCAAATGAGCTGACAATGTTTCCGTGCGAAACTATAGAAAAGGAATGTGAAAAGGCTCACATCCAACAAACTTCGAAGCTGAACAATTACCCTTCAAAATTTGTACATGACTTCACTTCGCGACGCGTCGATACTGTATCTACCAATGATCGTACTCCTAACGCTACAGGCTTTTTGCCTTACGTATCGGGTATTTCTGAGGCTATTCGCAAAGTTCTACAGAAGAAGAATCTACGGGTGTATTTTAAGAATACTAACACTATACGACAACAACAAGTACATCCTAAAGACCCTGTTCCCAAGGAATCCAATCTGGAGTTATCTATTCTATTGCTTGTGGATCATGTGACAAAGTGTACATTGGTGAAACTGGCAGATCATTGAAAAAGAGAACCGACGAACACCAGAAAGCAACTCAGACAGGCAACACACAAAAATCGGCTATCGCCGAGCATGTGTGGAACGACCAACATAACATTGACTGGGACAAGACTACAATTCTAGACAGGAACACTAATTGGACTGAAAGGAAACTCATGGAAGCTTTGCACATTAAGTCTACCCCTAACAACTTCAATAGGGACAAAGGAGCAGAAATTCCTCCTGAAAGGGGTAGACCAGCTACTCAAAGGATGCCTCTCGTTGAGGATGCAGTTGTTTCATATCTGAACGAATAATAATATACACTTTGTGCTTTAGGTTAGGTTCGATCTTACAGGGTGCGTCAGGGCGCTTATACTTGTTACAAAGATGTAAACATTTAAATGAATATTGGCACTTTTTTGAACAGCGCCCACAATTTTTCAAAAAAATTGAGATTTTTACACGGTTGCATTGGTAACTGCCTAGTAAACTATACCTGTGAATGGTTAAGCTCAAAAATGTCTGTGTCCCAAACTAAGGAATTTTGTTATTAGAATAATTAATATCGGAAGTGTCCGATAATAATTAAACGGCTGCTGGAAACAGCCTTCCAATATGAAATAGCCGGGAAATAGCGCCATGTATGTGTCTACGCCCATCCATTAGTTGTTTTATTGCTTAAGGTTTTAGGTCATTTTCTTGAGGGGCACTATTTGATCATGGACGGGCATAAACTTAGCATTACCAGCTCTGCCGTTGAGTACAATCTGGGATCCTAATTCTAATAACAAAATCGCTTATTTTATGATAAAAACTCATTTTTTTAACATTCTCGTTCGCAGGAGTAGTTTCCTAGACAATTACCAACGTAATTGTGCAAAAATATCAAATTTTGAAAATTGAGGGTACTCTTCAAAAATGTGCTGTTATTGCTTTAATTTTTAGATTTTCAAAATTAGCCATTCACTGATAGTACCTATTAAGGTCAATGTCTTGGGGGGTTAAGCAAGGTGCCCTTTAGCATGCTTATTTTCAAGAATTTTGTAATTCGAGAGGTTCAAGAATTTCAAATTAAACAAAACAAAATGAAAATTTGGGGTGGAGCTTTATTGAGGCATTTTGTTGGTGTAAGTGGGTCAACCAAATATGCTTTGTGCATGAAATAGCTTGCTTATGATAGTTTCTTTACCTAGCTTCCATTAAAATGTGATTAAAATTAACACCCAGGGTGGGAGAAAAAGCTCTCGGTTGGGAAAAAAAGAAGATAAATCTTATCAAAACGGGTATTCTGAGTCTCCAAAATAAAACCCTATGTTAAGAACAATTGTTTTTCTTTTTAAAATACAAAAATGTTTTCCCATGCTGTTACCTGATCGTATTATTAAAAATTATTAAGCTGACATTTTCAAAGGAACCAGAAGAATATTTATGTTTTCATAAAGCATGTTTCATTTAAAATATTAATAAGATGATAGTTAGAGATTACCCAGCCAATGATATAAGTCATTAATGACAAATCATGTCAGTGTTACCGATCGTGTTATTCAATTTTTTAAAACAGCGATTTTACACTCTTCAAAAACAATGAACCTGAATTCTGAGACTAAGCTACTCCTTAGAATTATCTAGCATGGCATTTCATACACTAGAGACATGTAGCTTTTCAACCCTTTGTACCCTTCTAAGGCAGTGAACACCCATTTTTGGCTGTCTGGCCCAAGCACTACTGTCATACACGTGACCGGCACTCATCATTATTGTATTTGAAGGACATAAATTTCTGGTCATATTGAAGAAGGCAGCAGTGTTAACTTTTATTATTAGTTAAGATATGAATGAAATGAAATGAATTAAAAAAAAAGTTAGGTTTTACTCCGAAAGGTTATTATTCCGAAAGGTCGATATTCCGAAAATTCGGAGAAACGACCTTTCGGAGTAAATATCCTATGAAATACAAAAATAGGTTTTTACTCCGAAAGGTTTTTATTCCGAAAGGTCGATATTCCGAAAATTCGGAGAAACGACCTTTCGGAGTAATGACCTTTCGGAGTAAATATCCTATGAAATAAAAAAATAGGTTTTACTCCGAAAGGTTTTTATTCGGAAAGGTCGATATTCCAAAAATTCGGAGAAACGACCTTTCGGAGTAATGACCTTTCGGAGTAAATATCCTATGAAATAAAAAAATAGGTTTTTACTCCGAAAGGTTTTTATTCGGAAAGGTCGATATTCCGAATTTTCGGAATATCGACCTTTCGGAGTAATGACCCTTCAGAATAAAAACCATTCGGAGCAATGATCCTTTCTTAGATTTCGGAATAATGACCTTTCGACCAATTGCCGTTCGGATTAATTTACCCATCGGAGAAATAGACTTTCGGAGAAATTACCATTCGGAGTAAATACCTTTCGGAATAAAAAGCTGTCGGAGTAATAACCTTTCGGAACAAAACCGTTCGGACAAATGACACGTCGGAACATCGACCTGCCCCCGCCGCTGCGGGGTACATACATACAGATCCTCGCAGCTGACGATTCAGGTGTATCCCCATATATTTTTTAGTATGGGAGGCAAATGGGTTGGCGTCCTCTTCTATCTCTTGGTCACAATATATCATAGATGTTTTTCACATTAGAATTTAGCTATTGCTTTTGTGTCTGTCGTTTTAATAATGGTATAATTGCTCTTTTTTTCTCTGTGAAGCGCCTAGATCCCTCTGCAATTAGGCGCTATATCAAGAATGTTATTATTACTATTATCTTGCCAATCTGCCTGCCAAATCTAATGAGAGTCTCTCTGTACGTTTGAGCACCTTTAACGTGGTCCCCTTGTTACACATGAATTAACATTGTCCCCTTGTGTTGTTACATTTATGAGTAAGACGCCATCTTTAATAAACAACTGGGATGTAAAATAACAAGAAAAATATTAAATTGAGACCTCCAGGTCTACTAGAAACTCCTTTTTTTGTATAGATCTTGCATAACAAACAATATTTGTAGGACCAATAGATGATTTTTAAAAAAGTTGATCATTTTTCATTTAAAAATGGGTACTTTGGCGGCCATTTTGTTTTCCGCTAAATATCTCAAAACGCTCAATGCTGATAGACTTCAGCAGTTTGATTCTTCAACAAGATGGTCTAAAGCATTAGAATCTGTTTTGAAAAAGCTATAGTAAACATTTCTAAGTTAGAGCAAAAATCAGGAAATGGCGTCCGGACTATTTCTATAATGAGCTGAACGCTTTGCAAGAAGTAATCAATACTTACTTTTTTTTTAAATTTATTCATTGTAGCATCAAGGTTTTGGTACTTTCACAATGCCAAAGACGAACACAAGTATCAATATTGTAATTTGCGGTTACGTTGAAGAGGATATAAGAATGGTGTTCCAAAGGATAAGTCCTACCAACAGGTTTGTTAGAATATACTTTAACATAACATCTCTTTTAGAATTTTGCCTATTGGCACTTTTGAATGGTAATTTGGGCTCACCATTGCTTTAAAATGTGTTTGTTTCAAGTTTTCATTGTCATTCTCTCAAAACGCGGACATTGTCCTATGCAAACAGAATAAAATACTATATTTTGTACATGTGTCATGATTTTTTTTTTCAGCGGACATCGTCTGCGTTTATCCTAGCCCAGTGTCGCTCTTAAATGCGTGTATATGTCACAATGTAACAGTTGTGAAGTATGCACAATTCGGTAGCGCGTCCTCTCTTCTCTCACATAGGTTTGAAACTTTACCAATCACATAATGTCTCACTTTATTGAAAACCGATCCGGTCGATAAGCGAAATCAATTCAAATGCAGAATAAAGCGCATTAAACGTAACAGATTGCTGTATTGAATCTTATCAATAGAGGACGCCCAACTAAATTAAACGATTGTTGACATGATAGAGGACGAAGTATTTTACAATTAAACATTTTTATATAATGAGACTGAGTTGAGTTGTCTTTACGGAAATTGTCGCTGACGGGGGCGCTATAGCATAACATTGTTATTTTGCACATTGCCCGAATTTCTCTTTATCTTCTGGATCTAATTGCGCTTGATACAACTCTTGTTAAATCTAAGTGGTGTATTTTTCACAACCTACGTCATCTAAAATTTGGTCTATCTATTACTTGTCAAATTTCATTTTTTTTTTGCGAAAATCTGTGCATACTCGGGTGGTTTCACAACGTTGCATGCAGGATTTTTAAAAGCCCTTTGTCTTATGGAGTGCCATTGCTAGTTCTGACTTTGTTATTTGACTTTGTTCTCTTCTAACCTCTTTAGTAAAAAGTTATCATGTTGCTTTTATTTTAAAATTTAACTACGTAACATGAATACTTTGTTCAGGGAGTGTCGCCGTTTTGGGTGACGCTTTTGTAATGAGCTGGTATTTATTATATTGTGTTTAATTTCGCAATGGTGTTTTTTCATAAATATTTCAGAAGTTTGGCAACGAGACATCTTCTGGAGACACTCATCAACGAACATGAACAATTGAATGGTCCGTCATCATTAACAAGAAATGACTTGTTCTCTGCAAAATATATAATAATTGAAATGATATTCTACTGCTCTAATTGTAATCTGTAATTGAAATTGTATTGACAGTACAGTGTATTAATAAAGAACTGTTTAATTGCCAGTTAAATATTTTAAAACATTAAAACAACAAGAACAAGATATTGAAATCCTACATCCAACAGTGTTCGAGTTTCGGGGGGGGGGGGGGGGGGGGGGGGGATTTTTTTTTTTTTTTTTTTTAATTATCATCGTTACAATGTTACGAAAATCACCATATATAGGACCACATATTCCCAGAAATAAGACAAGTAAATGAGTCTTTTACTATAAAAGTTGACACTCATCGATAAAAATTTAATCTAAATATGTTCTTTAATCTACATATGCTCTATGGGTACTCAAGATCATAGAACTGCATTATTGAATTTTCAGAAGTGTGATTCAGATATGATCCAAAATCAAAATGGCCGCGATTCAGTGGTATCTGAACCCATATCATCAACAACTGAAATTATGATCATATACATTAAAGGTCAATATTACCCACAATTACTTAAGAAAAAATACCCACAGATTTCATGATAGGAGAATAACTTTTCATCACATCATTAGCTCTTTAATTTTCAAAATGGCCGCCAGCAGCACATCCTTCATGCTGAATCGTCCTTATTCAAACCTTTATAATGTTAGAGGGAGTTATTCTGGTATGAAAATGATTGTCAAGTGAAATCTATTCAAACGACGTCTGGTATTTAGAGTTTGAAGTTAAATATTTACAATGACATACAAAGTTTGAAATGGCTGCCATTTAAGTAGTATCAGATTACCACCATCACACTAAAATGTCCATTACGAATTTTAGACCGTAATATGAATGATTGGGATTACTGGTTAGTAAAAATTAGAGAAGAAATTTGGAGCTTAGATCTACCCTGCTTTTTGCTTTGCTATTAATGATTTATATTCAAATTTAAACCCCGCTCATCCCCCACCCCCCTCCCGCCCATTAGGGTGCTATAAATAAGATTTACCGTTGACGATAGAAAAATTGACCAGTATCTTCTAGTAGTCTCGTATTGGGACCCCCATTAATTAAGGTGTATTAAAAAGACTCAGCACATTAAAAAAAAATCACATTGACATTTGTTTGCATGGTTGCCTTGCGGGCTGCCTCGCCCTTATGGGTTTAAACAGAACGATTTTGTTCGGCAGACGACGGAAAGTGTAGCCTACCAAATTATCTAAAGCCATAACTTACATGATCATAACTTCACCATTGGCGGAATCTGTTTTCGTCATCTTTTAGAGTTTCTTTATGAACGTTAATCCCTTTTTAAAAAATTTCATATCTGTTCAAGTGTGAATAACTTTATTTTAACTAATTCTTTACTCCTACTTTTCACTCAACCAGAAAATGGCACAAATTCGATTTTTGTGTTCTCTGCAGTAAACTGAAGCGAATCTCTCGATTGAAACAATCAATCAATCAAACACTTTAAAAAAAATACTGCAAAGCCCAGTTTTTTCTCTTTAAGTGATTACAAAACAACTTACTTACGTTGAGATTAAATTAAAAAAAAAATCGGTTTTGATTGTACCATTTTTTTTGAGACAGGCTGTATAAAGAATACAAAGCAACACTTTCAATGAGTGTTGAGGATTGCAAGGTCATCTGCCGAAAGACCCGGCGTGTCGGTGTCGGAAACCTAATGAAATGCACTTTTCAGACGTGTATTAATTTGTATGGTTTACTCTTTTCTTTTCGTGAAATAGAGGGCGCTTTGAGGGTTTCCTTGTTTTTGAGACACCCGGTATAAAACCAGATGTCGAGATCAAATTTTGCTGGTATTTGCGAATATTAATATATTGCATTTATACAATTGTATACTTTTGGCTTTGTCAATTTCTTGTATCATATCCGCGACAAGGGAAAGAGTGGGCACTGGTTAAACGGATTGGCTAACCACAATATATTCTCGATACATAGAAGGTAAGAACGACTCTTTATTCCAGATCAGTTAAAAAAGTATCCGGGAACTATATTGAAAATAATTTTCTGTGCCATATGATTTTCATTTATAAATTGCATCAATAAATGTATGATTTCTTATAGTTTGATCAGAGAAGTGATTCCTCTCTCATTAATATCATGGCTTTGTCTCCCTGTATAAGAAATCCTTAATACGAGTGTTTTTGTGCGTTTTAGTTTTAGATCAATATCTGCTCTCCAATATTTCCGTTTTCTCCTCCTTTTAGAGCATACTTTCTGTTAATCTACCCAGATTGGTCGGTAGCTGCCACATGTAAGCGCATGCCCATGCCCACTACAACCCCGATAAACTATGTTTATCTAAATGAACATAGTTTTTCTCTTGATAAGCATAATCATTTGATAAACTTAGTTGTTGTTAAGTATAACTTATATATCAAGAGAAAAAGTATGTTTTTCTCAGAAAAACCTTAGTTTGTGAAGATAAAAACATAATATGTTTTCAAGATAACTTAGTTTATCAAAGAGAAAATCATTGTTTATCTAGATAAACTTAGTATCCAGAGTAAACCTTTTTGACAAAAAATGAAGTTAATGGTATTGCAAATTTATTTACATTATCACGTTAACTATTATTGTTTGCCTTAAGTATTGTGTGGACTTCAATTTTTAAAAATATGTTGAAAAATTACAAATTTATAGGATATAGGCAAGTCATTAACAAAGAATTTTAATTGACTTTGGTATGTCACACACATGACCAAAAGGATAAAGAAGTTTTTATTATTGGGAAACCACTGTCTCAGTAATGTTCATATTTCATGTCAAAATCCAGTTTGTGTGTACCTTCTATTACACAAATTATTTCTTTTTCTTTCAAAGTTATTGATGTACTGATTACTGTCACACACACATGACCGGTGTGAAAATAATCATAGTCCGGCAGGTATCATAGTCCGGGCTGCATAGACGACAACGGAATAAAGCGTGAAACTAATGTTGCGTGAAGAGTCAACTGAATCGATTGCCCTATTGTTCACCATTGTTCCCGGATTGTGAGCCCGGAGGACCATATCTCCTGCCACACCGGTGTGAAAGCAGATATAGTCCGGCGGGAGCCACAGTCCGGGCCTCTATAGACGATAACGGAACAAAGCGTGACACTAATGTTGCATAAAGAGTCAACTGAATCGATTGCCCTATTGTTCACCATTGTTCCCGGACTATGAGTACGCCGGACAATAATTACTTCTACACCGGGACTCACCATTTTTGTATTTGAGGGACATCAATTTCTGGTCACGGTCATATTGAAGAGCTTATATTGCAGCAGTGTTAAAATTTTAGTATTAGTTAAAATATGAATATGGTCAGTTTAAACACGAAAACAGGAATTAATTTTAATAAAGGCTGGTCTAATACACCCTGGGATCAAAGAGAGAACGATCTTGCATAGGACATTGGTTTAGCATATCGGCGAAGTACCGTTAGTTCTTCTTGCGCAGTTATTCATTTCTACTATAATGGGGTATTTCAAGTGCAAAAGTTGCACATTTAATTGAAAAGGAAATAAAAAAGTTCATCACAATTCTTTTCTTTAATATCAGTGACCAGATATGTATCATACGCAATTGATTCGAGCAAATATAACGCTGTTTTATATCTAGTCAATCCGCGCGTTATGCATAAGGATAAGCACTTTTTTATCTGTAATATACATATCCATTGTTTTAACCCCACGTTGGAAACAGATTTTCAGGTGCTTATCACCCGATTAATATTGAGCTATTTTTCATGGACGCAAAGCACCAGATACATTGTCCTCTTTCACGAAAACCTTAGCCCACCTTAGGCTTCTAACTGCCAGTAACGTTGACGTATATTTCATCATCATTTTTCCCGAAAAGGAATCAAGATGACATAAAATCATGAAAGAAAGTGTTTGGCAACTGTGAACTACATATGTTGTGCAGAACATTTAAACCGTGTTTGTTAGACATAGGTCGCTAGACTCCCTTCTTTGTTATTTTTTCAAATACATGGTGGTAATTGAATAGAAATAAGGTCCGCATAGGTTCTGGATCTTGTTCTGCACAACGAGGTTAGTTTCCACACTTTCAAGCGCACAATATATTCACCAGAGTTTTTTTTTGTTTTACATTAGTGTCTTTTTTCAATAATGAGAACTATACAGTCAATATTATTGAACTCACAGTAGAACACATCCAAAACGTTTCTTTCAATCGTGGACAGGCCAGCCTCAATCCAACCTGGATAGACATTTCATATAGAAGTCCAAGTATACAACCGAGGTTTGCCATTGATTCGTCCTCTCTAACTTAAAGACCACACCCATGAAGTATGATACATCTCAAAAGAAAAGCTGGTGACCTTAGACATAACAAAATACAGTTTCGATTTTTTATCTGTCTTTAAAGCAGCGAGGGCTTAAACTGCTAAAAGATTTATGTCATTTTCCCGTCTGTTCCTACGCCCAAGACGAGCCAAATACACATACACCCAATTTACCTTATTATAAAATGCGTTGAACGTCATTTCGGTAACAACGGATCACGTCTTCTTTCACAGTGCAAAGATGTAGCTCGAGTCATGATGTTACTAAACAATATAGAGTCGAATGCCGGCATTCTGTATGTATTAACAAGGATATTTGCAATGTAAGACAGAGACTTAGATGAAAAGTTTTTTTATACTTGTACATGTCTAGTATGAGGGTAATTAGTAGTGTGAAAACACCAGACCTCCAGACTCCACGTCACAAGGGGGTGTGTGACCCGCGGCCGCGGCCGGTCATTGGACTGAGTGGTGGTGATTGTGCATTATTTCGGCCGCGGCAAGTATACAACACACTCTGAAAAGTTCTTTCTGAACCTTCATGCATTCTTCCGTCCACTAAATGTGTGTGTTTTTCTAACCGATTTTCATCAATTGTCATCTCATATTCTTCTGTCCTTCTCCGCTAATGACGGGTTTGACCGTTCATTATGCAAAAACTCTACGGCATCTACGCGGTGTATGCATAAACCCGCGATATCCCCGGTATGACCTATTCCGTCGTGGTCCTCAGGCGGGGTATTTTCCCTCACCGGAAATGCCCCAGTATCTCTTCGCTATCCGGGGTAACTCTCGACGATGAATATCCCGATTCTATCATATTTGCATATGTTGACTCGGGCTTGTACTTTCACTCATTCTGGTTGAAAGACAAAAATTAGAAACTGATTTCCGAACCAATTGTGCATGCGTTTAGTACATGATCACCGACATGATCTATTGACATGATAGTTATGACGTCACAGGCATAGTGCCCAATTTGAAGAATTTCATTTTGTTTTATAGGGGTGGCTAGCCAATAATCTATTTCAGGTAATTGTGACTTACCTGTAGAAGTTTGGAAATAAAACTTACGTTTCTCGTTTTATTTATATCAAAAGCTTTCTATTGATATATAATCATATTTCATGGTGTGTGACTTTCACACCATCATACAGAGCCATGACGGAAGCAGGCTCTATACACTAAACTGGGCGGGGATACCGAGTCTATAACGCCTTGACATCTTTTTCAGCTGCATTGACAGTAACAATACCTCTGCAGTTCCAATAAACAAAGGGGAATTCGAAGTGCTTTGTCCGCTATACTTATTAATAACGCACTATTTGCATGAGTCAATTCTCATAGTGTATGTCCCCTTTATCACTGATATTGCATAAAGAATTGAGATGGCATTTAATATTTATTTTCATGAAACGTGCAACCTTTACATTGCTATACCCCAATAATATAATTATAATTTTTAAATGTTAGTGTTTTTTTTATTATGTCTATTTTAGTATGTAATCAAATGAACAATTTTTCCTTTGATCCCCTAGCCATTATGTTTAAAATCCTAATTTGTACGGGGTGAGTAAAAAAAAAACGACCCTTATTTTGTCCGGTAATTGTAATTTTAAATAAATATATCTCACATATGCGGTATCATCATAGACGCCATTTCATTATCTTTATTTGCTGCAAATTACACTTCCCATCTGTTGAGCATAGGCCGATCCACAGTCTGTTTGAATCAATAGTCAGCTTTTCCCCTATCCACGGATTTCCCATTAATGCTCGGCGACCAACTAAGCAATATGACTCCACCAAAATGATGATAAGGGCGTGTCTGTTTTTATGTCAAGTAAAAGTTTTTTTAAGTAAGTTTGATTTGAAACACCTTTTTTTTTTTCAAAATGTTGCCTATTTGGGTCTATACAGATATAGAACTTTTTTTTAAAACTCAAAGGTTGTCACTGATATCTGTTTCTTCATATAGGTTATGATTCATTCAACTCCTCCAGAACTACTGCCCATTTATCAAGTTACTTTATTTTTTTTCAAATAATTGTATGAGTGATGAGGACGTTGAAACGTATGCGAGCATCGATGGTATTAAATTTTTTCTTCAGTCAACTATATCCCGGTTTTCTATCTTTTTTCTTCTGAACGCCGTTCATTTTTAATGCGAATCCGTGGACAACCGCAAACCACCACTTGATTCAAACGACTGTAGCTTGGTCTATACTTAACCGATGTGAACGATCTTTGCAGCAAATTAAAGATAATGAACTAAGCTTTTAAGGTGATACCACATTAACCTAAATATACCTAACAATTCAAAATGGCGGACACAATCAGGGTTAAAAGGTAAGTCATGAAAGAAATGTTAGTTGTTTTGGCAAGATGTGATATCAGTTTATTCAAATATTTATATTATGTGTATGTATATGCGTAAGTTTATACCATAAGTATATACCATAAAGAGTCGTTGTCATGGTTACATATATCAGCTGAAATATATATGTAATTTCAGTAAGCCTGAACCAAATTTTGGTTATTTTTTTATTTCGAAAGATTTGTGACATTTCCCATCTTCTTTAATAGAGTCCAATTTTTGCTAATTTTGTTCGATGAAATGTTCCAAATGTTGTAGAAAATTTGATAAATAAAGTTTTGGCGAGGAGTTAAATCCGGGAAAGACTTCCATATGTACCCCCTTGAAATTGCTACAGGAAACAAATTATATGGCCTACACTAACAAAACCCCTAACCCTAAGGCCAAAAATAAAAAAATAATTTGTTATATGTAGAACTTTGAAGGGGGTACATATGGAACTCTTGCCTAAATCCGAAAAGGACAATTTTTGATGTTTAGGTTTCCGAAGACCTTCACCCCTCCTCCACAATAATAAATTCTTAGTTCTCAGAGGTCACACGAGAACTAATACCAGTTTTAAAGAGACATATTACTGCCCGATAGAAAAACGTCAATTAAAAAAAGACATGTTTTTGTGTTTAAAAATCGCTATTTTTAACATGTAAACACATAATAGAAACACTGAAGACATGCATAAACACCGATTTTTTTTAATATGCATTTAAAAAACAATATATTATATAACATATTCCTTCAATATGAGGTTTATTGTGCAAATTAATTAAAAGATATATTGAAAATATGAAATAAAGAGGTATTTAAATATCTTTAAAAAATGCTGAATTGGCAAAATCCAGGCAATATGATCTAGAAACACTGGTATGTGTAAGAGGGAAATTATTCCACCAAGTGAAATGTTTCATCCATACATACCCATAGAAAAAATATCAAGAGATTTCAAGAACCTTCATCTTCCTGACTTAGGGAATTTCAAGTGGTTTTATCAGACAAACACTCTTAAATGAAATGACGCTCTGTATAAGAGCCGGTAGTAAAGAGTCAAGCAATCGCAGCCATTGGTGAAAAATGTCTTAGAAAATTTGATGAAAAATATTCAGGCGTCATTGAAAATTAAATTTCTACGGAACATCTTTGTAGACCAGTCAAATTAGGGCAATGATAACTGAATATTTGCAACAGCATCAATTCCTCCAGAATTGCAGAGTATTCTTAAAAAAAAATACGATTTGACGTTGTTGAAGCGCTTGCTTTTGATTAAGGTCATGAAGGTAAAAAACACGGTCAAAATGTAGTTTTACAAATAATTAGATTGAGGGTTTCTCTGGGAGAAAAAAGGCATTACAAAAAATTTCCATTGCATTCCAGTTGCAAAACACGATCAGATGATATATACTTCATGCTCAGAAGAATAATTAGGTC